>JARJDT010019941.1:0-10947 GCA_030264655.1 Leptusa sp. GC000079
AGGTACAAATTTGCGATTTCGAGATTTGAAACTGATGTTTTGCAATAAATAATTCAATATACCTATTTATTTCATTTGTATAAAATACAAAGCATGTACATGTTACATATGTTTAACTAGCTCATAGCAATAGCTATAAAATCAAAATCAAATCAATTATATTTTACATTTGACTAAGATTTCTTCATTTGTTCTATCACAATCACCTATCTTATATTACAGTTTCATTTAAGGCACCCATTGAGCAAAAATATACGTCATCAATCAAGTCTTCCCTTAAGCTAATTACTAAAATGAATTAATTAAAGTACACTTCATAAATATTTTCTTGTAAAATTTTACAGAAGAAGAAAGAAATGAATCAATAAAACCGATCCTGTCATTTCTCCTTACTAAGATTTGAATTTGAACTTGCTTTTGAATTTGTTGGTGGACTTGGCGTTGCTCCTGTTGGTGTTGAACAAACAATTTCTGCACGTGCAAACGCATCCAAAATAGATTGTCTGCAAACAACATTAAAAATTTAATCAAAGTAAATGTTGAAGTCTCCCTATTAAAAAATACCTAAAAAGGTTTAGGTACTTAATGTATGCACCGACGTGTCCGGTATCAAGATACTTGATAGTCGCCCCTGGCCAAACATCCTCCAATCGCGTGACACCATCACGTGGCACGTAAGCATCCGATTTAGCACACAGAGCGATAATCAGCGACGTATCAACGGGTGTTGCAAAGTTTCGCAAATGTGTGCACTCGTCCATTAAGCCACGCATAAACCAAATGGCATCTCTATCGCGCACTTTTGTCGAAAGTATACTTTTATCGCTCTTTGTAGTTAGTTTAAAAATAGACTTGATGAATGAATATATAGGTTTCGACGATTCGTCAGGGACTAGAAGGTGTTGTTGTTGTTGACTAGATTCCTGTGCACTTGCATGCATCAGTGCAATAATTTCTAATGGCGTGAGCGATTTCTTTGAACACATCGTTCCTGATTCTTGCATTGAAAAACCTGGGAGTTTTGCTAAACCGAATTCAGTCGGGTCGTCTACAATTTTGCATAGCTTTGCTATTATTTCGTGATACTGTTTATTTGAAAAGTATTGATTTTGCAAGAAATCCCAATCTATTGCATCACTCATTACGCCCTGCAGAATATGAACTATTCATAGAAAAAATGGGTTTTTCTTTTTGTTATGTTTTATAATGTTTAGTATATAATGGAGAAATGGAGAAAATTATTGCGAAATTGTTAATATTACTTTTAACAAAATTTGAAAATGAAATAATAAGTAAAGGAAGAATTTGTTATAACATAAAAATTACCTCAGTAAAAACAGCCGAAGCTGTGGACCATGATAAACATGGCACTAAAACTAGAGGTTTTGGCCAACTTGTTGCAGCGAGTGAAGCCATCTGAAATAATCAAATAATTTAAAAACAAGTTGCTTAATTTTCAAGCAATAATAAATTACACAAGAAAAAAGCCTTAATGGTGCAAATTTGATCAAAAAATTAAATTTGTTGAAAATAAAATGTTTGAAAATGGTTGAAAATGTTTAAATAGTTTAAATTGCATTTCTATCAAAATTCAAATCGAAAATTCTATTATGTACATGTTTTGGATTCAATTTTCTGTTGCGACGGCATTGAAATTTCCGATTTAAAATTAGGTAAATAATTTTAATTCAATATTTATGTCTCAAACATTACAATATGTGCACATAATTTTAATTCTTAAATTTTTTTTATGTACATAATTTTAAATCACTTCTCTGTTGCGACACGAGTTTAGTCGGAATTAAAATTTTAGATTTAAAATTATGTACATAATATTAATTCAATATTTATGTCTCAAAAAGTATAATTCTTTAAATTAAAATTATGCACATAATAATAAATGCAATTCAATAAAAATGTTAATTTTTATTCACACCATATCTGTTGCGTACATAATTTTAAATGGAAAATTGAAATAGTGCTAAAGTTAAAGTGAAAATCTTACATGACCACCCATTGATAAACCAGTAACGCCTAAAGGGCCGAATCCATTGCGTTCGCACCAATGCAACAAAGCAATGCATTCCAGGATTAAACAGCCTCCCATTACGAAGATATCGGAAACGTTCAACAAACATGATCGCAGTTGATCTTTAGGCTTTCTAGTACCATAAAAAGGATTTTCTAAAATAATTGAAGCTATGCCTTGTTTAAGTAACGGTTTCACCATTAGCTGCCTTCTTCTCCAAAAGTACTAAAAATTATTTCATTGTTTTTTTTGTTTGTCTGTTTAATAATCATAATTAGTTTTTACATGATCGCCAGTGCCAGCAAGATGTATACAAATAGGTCTAAAAGGACTCTCTTTCCATTTATGTGGAATAACGATCTGTGCATAAGCTTCCTTGACTTCTGGATGAACAACTTCAGGCAAATGAATTGCTAATGGACTAACAAATTTTATGTCTTTTGTATGGCAATCTGAATAATTTGCTTCCTTCCCATTAAAAATTTGAATTGTAATTTCAAATTTAACGGTTTAATGTTGTCCATAACTTTAATTCACGTTTGAAAAAAATTAATTTTTTTTAAATTTTGGCGGAAAATCTAGGGACTTTTGATTTTAAGTTTTAATTTTGTAAATTACCATGGCCTACCTCACCTTTTTTTCAAACGTGAATCGCATATAATTATATTCTGTGTATTTACCTTTAATATTTCAATGGGATGCAGTTTATCTACGAGATTATAACACGTCTCTCGCTTACCAATAATTTTACGAAACTGTAGCAATCTATGTGCAAAAAAATCGAATGCATTATGCAAACTCAAATGTAAACATCGGTATGTAACCTAATCACGAGAATTTTCCGTAAGTGGCTTACCGCAAAACGTGATCAGGATCGCCCCAACCCTTGGTGAAGAATTTGGAAAGAAGAATACGCCGATAGAGAACATCGAGGCGACTCACCGGCATTTTTTGCATGGGTTTAGGGCGGTTTCACTAAAATTTCGACTTGCGAACAAAAAAAGCAAGTCCATTGATGACGAGTGAGTGAACACTGGAGGCAAACTGGCTGAAAAACACAAAACATGCGATTTGGGTTGCCTATAGATTATAAATTCTCCAGCAGGATTTGCGAAAATTTTTGGGAAAACTGAAGGATAATATGCTAAACAATGAAAAATCAGCGTAAATTCCTGTTGTTGATTTATTCTAGCTCATTTAAAACACGAAAAACTAAAATGTGTCATTGCTCGACCTTAAAATTAAATGGCGTGATCCGTGTTGTTGATGCGTTGTGAGACAAACAACGCGAGGCAAACGCGAAGCACTAAAAATAAATTAATTGACGTCTTTAAAATCATTATCCGATTGCGTAGCATCATCTTCTCCGGTTTCGTCGTCTTTGCTCTCTAATAAGTCGTCACATTCGTAGTCATCTTCACTATCACTTTCCGAATTATCATCGTTAGCGTCGTCAGGCAAGAAAAAATATTTCAGAGGATCAATCCACAAATCGTCTCGAATTATATCGCAGATAACGTCATTGCTACCCGTGCGCATCATCCAATCAAAGAAATTCTCTAAAGGCAATCCGCGCTTTCTACCATTCGTTTTGCGTTCGCGTTCACACAAATTCATATTTTCTTTCCAATCAATACACGTTTTCCGCATTGTGTAGACCCCGTTATCGCAAAAGTAATTTTTCACTAGTTTGTTATTGTAAAAATATGGATTTGTATCGAATTCAAAGATTACTTGATAGCCGGATTTCAAGTCGTTTTCGATCACTTGAAGATATTGCAAGTAATTGAAACAATCCTCAACAGAGTTGTTGATAAGTAGTTTCAATTTTGGATGGTTCATAAACTGTAAATCGAAGATATGTTAAGGAAAAGTCCGAATATTATTTTATGTTATGTAAGCTTTAAATTTAAAGGAAAGGATACGGCAATTGCCCAAAAATGGGGCACAGAGCGCAATATCGTGTGTCGTTTATTATAAAGCGGTTTTCGTAAACAAGCAAATTCTTCTACCACGCTGAGAATTTTCTCGCTCATGTGTTTTGTCACATTTTCCAGGTCGGATTGTATTGTGCTTGCTTCTTCAAGGCTCGTTTGCGCCAAGTCGTTAAGGCCCCGACCATCAAAGTCCTTCTTTAGTTTTTTGCACTCAGCCATATTTATTTCCTTTAATTATTGTTATAGAAATAATGCAGTTGTAAACAAACCACCATATTAGGGATTAGTAAACCTTGATGGAACGTGATAACAGGCAGAGTTGGGGGCGGCAGGAACAGGATTCGAACTTGCGCATTACATACTTCCCAGGATCAAATGCGCACGCAATAATACCAAATACCAAAATCTAAACCAAAACCCCAAAATTTAAATTAATTATTAAAGTAATGATTAAAGAATTAATCAAAAACAATAGGAGGAAAACAATATAACAATGAAAAGTAAAAAGAAACACATTAACGAAAACAATCTATTGAGGTGACGCGAATATTTGAAATTATCATCAGAAATTATTATTGTTATTGAAAGGAATATAAATGCAGCAAAATGATTGGAAATCATTCAAATAAATAATAGAATGATAACGAATATTTACAAATACAAACGGCATATTACATTGTAGGCATACAAATTGAAGATGTTGAAGTAAAGATTAAGTAAGAAGCATCAAACAACAATCCAATCAATTAAGCGAACTTTCCAAATAAAATAAGAAATAACATAAAAGTAGGAACACAAAAGACATCCCTGAAATTTTTTAAACAAGTTGTAATCGCGCCACCTGAATTGAATTATTCAAATGTGTTTTTGGTCGCTTTTCGTTTTGAAAGTAATATTATGAGTTCATTATCAATTATCTATCATTAATATGTATAACATACGATAATATTAAAATAAAGTGAGTGCCTTTTGACTTTTACAATAACAATAATGTTAATGCTAACTTTCATCACATGTAGAACCGAATAAAGCGATTGACTTGTTTCATTTAATTATTTAATATATTATGTTATTTTTTGCATTATCAATGTTTCATTAATCTGAGTTTATTGTAAACATAGCCCCAATATTTCACGCTGTTTTTATTAGAATACACTACTGTAATATATATACTAATAACTTAAAAAGAAACAGAAAACATGATGCTTTCTTGCAAAAACACTGCCAAATATCAATATCTTCAAACAAGAAACGAAAAAAAAAAATAACTAAAACAATTAACTAGAATATAATAACAAGGTTTAGAGTAAATGCAAAATTACACACTAAACTAATTAAAAAGTAATCATCATATTATATAGTTCATTCTGTTTAAAGTAAAGAAATTTCACACACTTTCATTTTATTTACTTGAGCTATTTGTTATTTCTTATTTAGTATTAAGATTTAATAGATTAGATTAGTCTGAATCTGAATAATTATTTTATAAAACCGTTCGTGCGTGCATGAATGACTTGTTTTTAGCGTTTTTCGTTTGTATTTATTATCACTTAAACATCTATGCATCTATGCAGTATTATGTACAATATATTTTGGCGTTCGCATTACTCGATTATTTGGATCGATTTAGACAATTCAAACCCAAAAATATTCAAACCAAAAAACCATACTAATCGTAAGTGTAAGTATTAAGCAGCTATATGTATACATATGAATACGCATCTTATCGCATCAGAAAGATTGTTAACAACCACATGAGTTTCTGTTACGCAATAGCTGGTTAGTGATATCTCAAGTATATACTTGTAGTTAAGCCCAATTAACTAATCGTGTAAACCATAATCGTAAAATGTAAAATCAAAGCGAATCAAGAAACAATCATTGTCATTATGTACACATGAATTGTAGAATATTATGCACGCATTGTTCATTGAAACACAGTAATAGCACTGATAACTAGTGATAAATGACAATTACAAATCAAATGAAATTGTATAGTTTAGGAACAATAAAATTTATGTCATATTTATTGATTTTTTTGTCAATTTTTTTTTGTTTTTTGGCACTTAAATTAGTTATGCTTAACGCTAAGTTCAATTAAGAGACAAATGATAAGAAATAAAATAAAAATAACTTTAGGCAAATGTGCATACAATGTTGCATTCATTTCAATAAATCAACGTGCGTATAATAAAACCCAACAGAAGTAGAATATGAATATGGTAGAATAAAATGTAGAAATTAATTGTTTGCAGCAATAGCACTTTGATTAGATTAGAATAAAACTAAAAAGAAATTTCACTTTCAATTCGCGTTAAATTTGCACCTTAAGACGGGACTTAACACACTGCCAAGCCAATGTTCGCGGATGCTTTAAAATCAGCACCGATTGCGATTACTGAACTAGAATTATTCTTATATTAATGAATCATACTAAATATCGAATCGATCGATTGTTAGTTAAACCTTATTCATTGCCAAGTGCTTACATAGATTATTTGTATAAAACTTTAAAACATGTTTACGAAAATTAAAAGTTTAAAAGATTAAGCACAAAGGATTATCGCTTCCGACGATTAGCGCTTCTCTTTACGTTGGTGTTTTTAGTTTAGTTTATAAAAATATCTACTAGATTTTCGATTTTGATTATTTTCATCTTTTTCTTAATGGCACTACACAATTTAGATATCAGATGGGCACTGTGTGAATTTGACGTTGGTTAACATTTGCTTTAACTGAAGTGTTAGGACTCACAAATGTCAAAAGAAAAAGTGCCAACGCGTTTGTATTTCTTACGCTTGTGATGTTTCCGCACTAGGAGTCGTCTTAGTGTGCTGGTGATCGGATGTGTCATTTGTTTGCGTCCTCCATGACTCTGTTCGTGTGCGTGTTTGCGCTGGGTGCTTCCCGGTGCGGCCTGAACCGAATGATTGCGCTCGATTGCGGGACATGAAACGGCCGCCAGTACCAGCCGGTGCACTTGTTCCAGGTTGTGGATAATCCCTATAAACATCACTTATAGATCTTAGAAAAAGAAACAGTAAAAACCATTTTGACTCGTTGCATAATTAGTTAACTAAAATATTTAAATTTTGCCCAAGCTTTGTGTATAAGAAGAAAAATTTTATGTTACCTTGGCCTATTTCCAGAACCTGAGTTACGTCGAGACGACCTGTCGTCTGTCCGCATACTTGTGCTTTGAAGATGAGTATCAAAGGAACAACTTTCGGATGCGCTGCGATTGCGTTTCTTCTGATGATAAAGTGGGCGCCCGTTTTTCAAAACTTCGTTGATCTGCGGCTATAAAACAACAAAGTTAATATCAAATCACTTAAAATTCTTTAAAAAAAGTTTAATTACTTCGACCACTCGGAAATCTTCAATCTTTTTGTATTTGCTCAAATGCGCGGTGAGCGTCGCATTAATCTGCAAGTTGCTGCTGTGTTTATAGTACTTGATAAACGCCCAGAACTTTTCCAGGCCATAAAGCTGACCAGTTTCGTAATCCCTGATAGTTTCCTCTTGGAAATCTTCATACAATTGCGGTCGGAACTTGGTCTCAAGACCATACGAATAAAATCTGAACAGGCATTCCAAGCCATAGCGATAGCCACAACCAGCATCTTCAAGCGCAATCGACTTGAACTCATTGTACATGGACCGATTGAAGTTTTCCCGCAAGAAAAATGACCAGAAGCGGAAAAGCGTGTTCATTTCACTGGAATGACCGCTCCCCCAACGCTTGCGCTCCTTCAGGCATCGATGCCTGTACTTGTGATATGCTTGCTGCGTGAAATTGTTATCTTTAAGTAGCGAGTGCGATGGATGCTGGAAGGTCGGCAGCGCTTGCGGAATACTGCCGACGCTCGACCCCAGATTGTGATCATTCGGACTAGTTCCATAGCTACTCGACGTGGACGTCGTGCGCATCCGGTGCTCTTTAACGTCCATAATCCAACCGACGTGGTGCTCAACGGGCGGGTTGCTCGAATGGCGCGTCTTGCGTTTGCGCGGCGTGCATGGATCGGGCTGCTCGTCTTTGACGACCGCATAAAACCTAGGAACATTTCGATGTGTCTTGAGACGTTGGCGCCGTGACGGCTTCGAGTCTTCGTAGACGTGTTGAACAACAGGCGGTGGCGGCGGAGGCACCTGGGGGTTTTGCTTCTTAGGTGCTGGCGGTGCAATTTTCTCGAAGTCTTCTTGACTTATCACGTTGACTGTACGGTAGCTACCCGACACGGAACGATCGTCCCCGTCCACCCAGAGATCTTCCTCGTAGTAGAACAAACCATCGTTGATAGCTTGCTCTAGTTCTTGGGTCATTTTCACTCGGGTAGTCCAATCGCCTGTGCGGTCGTAACCTTCATGTTTGAGCGGTCGTGAAGGCGTTTGTGTGACGATAAGCAACTTGTTGACGTCACGGTCGCTCAACTCGTCAGAATCTTCTTCAGTCCAGTCGGTTGTGAAGAGGTTCTGCCGACCGGTCGGCACTTCCTGATCCAATTCTTCGTCGAAATGAAAGTCCAGTTCTTCGCGTTCGTATTTTTGCTCTTCCTTGGTTTTGTTTTCCTTGCGTTTGCTTGGTTCTTTGCTTTTCCTCTTCACTTCACGCCAATTGTTATCAGAATCGGCGTTGCGATTGTTGTGCATTTCCAGTTTTTGTTGCTCACGCGTTTGTACTGGGTCTGTAGCACGATCTGGCACAAATTCCGCAACGTCGGGGTTCAAGTTTGCATCAACTTGCTGTTGTTCCCTATTTGTATTAATTTTACGATTGCGCATTATTACCGGAGGTGGCGGGATCATTTTATGTATGAAGGCGATCGAATTTTTCTTGTTTAAATCTTCACCATTGTTTTCAATCGGCCATATTGTTGGATCTTTAAGAGTGCGAACCTAAACAAACAAGCAAAACAAGTCAATAAGTGTACATTCACATTTTAAATTTACAAAAATTTCCAGTGTGTTAAAAAATTACCAAGTTTTAGTTCAATTATTTGTTATTAAATTTAGTTACTTTTTTTGTTTTCCATGTCTCAAATTGATTTTAATTATTTAAAAATTCCAAAATTTAACAGATTTATTATTTGTTACTAAATTTAGTTATTACTTTTTTGATTTTCCATTTCTCAAACCGAATTTAAAATTTAAAAACTACAAAACGTTCAAAAATTTCCAAAATAAGTTGTTTCTTTAACATTTTAAATTTTAAAAAAATTATACTGTTGAATATTTGTTACTTAATTTAGTTACTGTTTTTCAGTGTTACCAACATAGAAAACAAACAAAGCATGGCCGCCCAAATGAATAATTTAAGAACACTTTGATTTTTCATAACTTTTAAGATTAAAATAATGTTAATTAATTACCAAGAAACCATCAACCAACTCCAACTTGTCAGAGTTACTTATAGAATCAATAACAAGCGCCCGATCATTGGTTAACGCCTGAATACGATGAAACGAAGCAATCAATGTAATCGGCAAAAATCCCTCCTTGGTCATTTTGCGACGCAGGAAGAAATCCCGATTCAAATTCTCCTCACTGAAGTAGTACTCCACTTGTTTGCGGATGTAGTCTTTGAGAGTGGGCGGATCCAGCTTGATATAGCTATGCGCGTCATAGTAAAACGTCCCCATATAGGGCGCCAGCGAGCTGCTGCTTTCCAACCCAGGGAAACCAGCGTTCTCAATAGAAAACTCGCCTCCATCCAGATGCGAATCAGCATGGACGTGCGCCCGCCCGTAGTTCGTCCTGCGATTCCCACGGGAACCACGCGCGCGTCCGCGTGGCGCCGCTGAAGCTGGACGCACCGGCCTATTCGACTCGCGTTGCTCATGCCGCCAGTCCCGGTCATTCTCACTCACTGTTGACTGCGCATCTGTTGCACGTGCATGGCGCCGATTGCTTTTGTTGTTATTATTGTTAGCAGTTTCGATCTCCAGTGGAACCCACTTGGCTTTATTAGGTTTCTTCTTCGGGTCCGAGTCTTCACGTTCATCTCTTGTTGCTGTTGACGAGGAAGCTGCTTGTTGTTGTTGTTGTTGTGAGGAAGAGGATGAAGGTGATGGTCCAGGACTGCTGTTTCCATTACTGCTACCATTGCTGTTTTTGCGCTCCAGGGAAGCATCCCCTAGTGAAGGCCAATCCCGCACATCTGTTAATGCTGGAGTCTAAAACATAACATTTGATTAGATTTTCAATTTTTAAAAATTTCGGTATTTTTAGTGCTTACTTTGATTTTAAGCGCTCTTTCGCGTACAGGTTTCGGTTGGACGACCGGAACCGGCGCTGGTATCGGTTCCGGTTTGCTTGGAACCGGAAGTTTCTCCTCCTTCTTGGATCCCTTCTTTTGCCACGGATTAACAACGGGTATCGGTGCCTCAACAAAGACTTTCTTGACCTGCGAGGCGCCGTCATCACTATCCGTCTTCAGCGCAGCATCCTTTTCTTTATCCCTATCCTTGTCCTTGACTTCCTTGTCCCGGTCCTTCTCCCTCTCCTTATCTTTATGCTCCCTGCCAGCTCCCCTCTCAGGCCGGACTCGTTCCCTCTGCCGCCGCTTCTCCTTGCGTTCTTTCCGGTTGTGGCTCACAACAGGGGTGAAAGTATCCCCTTCATCGGGTTCAACCGGAGCTGGAACGACTTGCGCGTCTTCCGGTTTCGCCTTATCAGCAGCATCCCGGTTTTGGGTCTCCCTGATGGGCTGCTCGCGGTTATCCATGTTTGCGGCACTCATATTCTCCTTGTTGTTGTCCATCGACATGGACATCGCCATTGAGATGGAGGAAGTTGCCTGTTGTTGCTGTTGCTGCTGCTGCTTGAAATTGAGTAAAGCATTGGCATATGAGGATGATGTATGATTGGTATTGGTATTCGCGGCGCACTCCGACTGCACAATGGCAGTGCGTAGCGCTGCGCCCGTCGCTGTTGCACTGGCAGCAGCATTGTTGTCAACTTGTTGTGATGACATGAGTG
>JARJDT010019944.1:0-18147 GCA_030264655.1 Leptusa sp. GC000079
ATAATCAATTTGTCTTTTGATAAAAAAACGGAATAAATTACAAAAAATATATTTGGATAGTTGATTTATTATTATTAAATTATTAACAAAGTACTTAACAAAGAGGAAACACAAGAACACATAAAACGCATTTGCATATTATGACTATTTCGATTTGTTTCATATTTTGATAAAGTCGGCATGTTGGCAATTTCAAGGCGAACATGGATGTCAATGGCGAAACCTTTGAATTGCATAAAGCGATCCATGCTTTATTAATGCATCCGTGTATGTTTTTAATGATAACACAATTATTGAACTTTGTACCTAATTAGTAACCGGGCGCATCAAGCAAGCAGATTGTCTAATTCGTAATTGTAGTAGGTATGGCCCGGCTTTCAATCAAATTCCGCAATGTTCGGATTCGGCGAAGTGCACTAAATGCATGCATTTATATACGATTTATACGGTTTTATACGATTCGGAACTTTCTAACATTCCTATGCTACGCTTACAACTATGGCAATGCTAATGTTGCATTGTTGATTTCTTAGACTTGGTCTACATTTGCATAACTTTTATTGCACAACTACCTTAGACTGATTGGCTGATGGCCTGGTAGTGACTTAGAAACATAATTACAATCACTTGATGCCACCGATTCAGCTCAAATCATGTGTTACGACCTTAAACAATAATTACGTAATTTTGTAATTGCATTTTACTTTTCAGTCGGTTTGCTTAAGCCTCAATTATTTTCTTTTATTCCTTAATTCTTTGTCTTTGTTCTAACTGTACTGTACTAATGATAAAGATTTTTGTCATCACTTTGGATAGTGTGCGTCATTGCAATAATAGATTAGTTTATGCACACGTCTCGTGAAATTAAGCACACCGACAACGCGCAAGAAAAGACAAATCATAAAGTAATTGACACACTCGCGGTTCATGAAGTGCCCAGTTGTTGATGTTGATGACTTATATCTAACTATTAGGAAGAAACAACTCTGGCTCATATAAAGGTCCAAAACGAAAAATTCATTTATAATTTTAAGTGAAGTCTAAAGGATCAACATATTCAATTTAACGTTTACCTAAATAAAGGTTTATATGAGATTTTCCTTTAGGTTGTAAGTGTACACCATAGATAGCTATTTACTTTATATATACCTAATCGGTCTAATGTAATGTTGAAAATCAAACTTTAAACTCTGATTAATTGTCAGATTTGACAATATCATTCATTGAATTATTTCAAATACAAATATTCCTAATATACAGCATGATTAAAAAATGGCGGCGCATTTCCTATTTTGAGATTGTAAAGATCTGTTGGTGTAAAATTAAATTTTGAAACTTTTCATATTTGGATTGAAAAAGTAATTGCAGAAATACATTTTCAAAACCACGAGAAGAAAGACGCAATTTTCAAATTACCCTGTATGTATTTTAATCTTTTATCGAAAGTTTGATAAATTTGTCAAGTTATATCGATAAACCGGATGATGTCTCATCATGTAAGTTGTAAGTACATATCATTAATTCGCATTTGTTATTTACATGCATGCTTTAATCACAATTATCGATCATTGCTTTTTTATTTTCTTTGTTTTTGCTCAAATTATTCCGTTTATCGCGCACTATTAGTGCAATCTCTTTATCATTCAATGCCTCTATTGGAGCAATATTTTTACATTTTTTCAGGTATTTATGTATAGAACAAAGGATGGCGAATGACTGTTTAAACAATCGCAGTCGATAGAAATATGTTGAGATTCTAGACAATACGTCTACGCAGCAAGCTGCATGTTGCAATGTTGGTATACAGTGTGTTCTCAGCTAAAACGCCCCACTGGCAGATTCTTGAGCGAAAATTTAATCAAAAAGTCTTATAATAAAATTCGGATGCTAGAGCAGATTTACCGTTATTTGTAATTTAAGTTGACCAAAGAGAGATAATACTTAGATATGTAAATGGACCTTTATTTATTCCTTCAACGCTTCAACAATACTATATCACCTTAGTAACGAAGTAAAGATTGTTTTACATATTTTTTATTCTATTGGTTAAATTAAAATATTTATATCTCGAAAATGGCTCTTTTCTCACAATTTTGTTATTAGACTTTTCGACTCAGTTTTCGCTCAAGAATCTGTAAGTGCCTTGTGGGGCGTTATAAATGGAACACCCTGTAGATATTCATATTGATATAATAAATTGATAACATTTTTTAGTTAACACCTTCTAGAAATATCTGTCTGATCGATTTGGGGCGAGTCAACGAATAAACAAATGAATGAGATGCAGTGAATAATAATTGCCAGAAAATTTGAATGATTTACAGTTCTCATCATCACCTTTATTTAATCAGTATCAGTTATTAGCAAAATTAAAACCGATGACGTCAAGAAAATACGCCTCTTACGCGAATTTCCTGGCTTGGAATGCCGATTGCGTCAAAGTCGGGACTTTGTAACATCAGTGATAGGAAAATGCAAAAACTCAACTTACCTATACGTCATTTTATACATAGTTAGTTTACATGGCAACGAATGATACATGTTCCATTCATAAATGCAATGTTTTATCGTTAATTTGCTATACGTAGGTTTTTTGCATTTTCAATTTAAGTATTCGAAATCAGCAGGTAACATTATTTGCTTGACTTTTGCATAATTACCGGCCAATACTTAATTGGAAAAAATGTGCATGAGTTTAGAATTTGCATTGTAATTGTATGCATGATAAACACGTGCGGAAATTTGTAATCATTCTCATTGTATTCTTAAATTAATTTTTCAATGTAATTTTGCAATTGCATTCGAACATATGTTGTTTACCTACTACCATTCTGTATGTATGTAACTCCAAGGTATAGCAATAATGGAATTTGAAAATAACAAGTTCAGTCTTGAAAAACAATAAAAATGAAACAAAAGATGCAACGAAAGATAAATAAAATTTCTAATTATTAACAAATTGCAGTTTTTAGTTTGCTGCATGCGTGCAATATAATGTGTGATTGCAATTAACAAAGCAAATGGCTATGAATAAAATGTTGATTAACTTAACCCGTGATAACCAATATCTTCATAAAAGAAATAGTATCAAAAATATAGTCGCAGCCAAATTGAAGGTGGGTAAAAAGATTATTTATAAAAGCAAAATAAAACTTCGCTTAGAACATTAATTCAGTATATTTAAATTTTTAAATGATGGTAAGTGCGATTTTGTGAATATGGAAATGTAACAAATTGGCAAAATATGTTCCTTAAAAGTCGATAAGGCCTTAAGCCTTTTGTAACCTACTATTTAATACCGTTGATTAAAGGACTCTTTAATGATTTGGCTGGATTTGGCAAATATTGAAAATATCAGATTTCATGGCAGATGACTTCTTTTACATGACAATACAAAGAGTTGCATATCGTTTAAGTTTAACTCGCTTAATTCGAAAAGAAATTTATTCCTTATTTATTTTTTTTCCGTTCACGATCTCAAAGATAGATTTTTCCTAATCCTTGACTTAAGAGTTGTCAGCACGTTTTCTACTATAGGAAAAATCTAAATAGGCAATCAATTCATCGAATGGCTAGATTTCTACAGTTTTTCCAATGCAGTCAAATTATTAGTTGAAAGTGAAACTGGGAATTTGTCAAGATTATGATGTGAAAAATGCAGTAACATATAGGGTGCTCCATGAAATATCTAAGTTGATGACGACTTCCGGTATATGCGGAAATGTAAGGACGTTAAAATTTTAAACAAACATGTTTTCATTTTTATTAGATTTGTACCACCGAGATTATTTTCAAATATTTAAACTATATCAACATATTTATTTAGTGGTATTACATACTATAGTATGTAGAGTATAATGAATATAATTATTTACTATACATACTTACGTTTCATCTTGTCAACTTGTCGTCAACATCAGCGTGGTTTTCTTCATCCTGTTTTTGTTTAGTAATAGTTGTTACTTTGATTGACTTTGAGGGTAGTTATAATCGACAATAATACAGATGTGGTTTGCTTTTCCGCATAAATATGCACATATAAAAAGCAGTACCAAAATTTAAAAATATAATAAGCAATGAATAATGAAAAACTTGTTTAAAATTGATAGTTGATTATAATTTATTGTCTCACCCAAAAATGCATTGTTTTTGTGTTTAATTCAAATAAAATTTTTCATTTTATTTGAAATCCTTTAGTCGTCATTAAATGTAAATGTTTGTATTTTAGTTCGTTTACGAGTTAGTTCAATACCATTGAAGGAAATCTTCACATGTTTATATTTTACATCGGTAATTGCGGGATTTTCAATACCTTAATAAATATCATTAGACTATAATCTTATACATTAAAATGCAAATTTCATTGATAGATTATTTTTTTAAATTTGCCTAATTTCGCTTCTGTAACATATTTAAATGTATCTCTTCTTCAATATTCCTTTTCAACATTTCAACATTACATATTACATACCATCATGTAGTTTGTGATCACAACATCTCAAGTATCAGCTTTGCACATGTGGGCGTTTCTTTACTCGTTAATATATTCACGTTTCATTTGTTTTTACAACATACCTATGCTTTCTTAAAAGGATATACATCAGTCAAAAAGTGTGTGAAACGCAATGAAACGTGTTGTCAGACGGACAAACATTATTTAGTGGACGCTTTAACTAGACACTTTCCATGATATGCAGTTAATTATCATTTTGTTCGGTTCTTTTGGTTTGCATACAAATTCATAGATTAGATAATTGCACAAAACAATATTTAATTATTTTAAATTTTTACAATTTGAAATTTGTCTTTTAATGGTTTTCTTGTCTTCTGCTAATGATTGAATGTTATTAACAAGTTTTATGGTTCACTACAGTTCATAATTCATAATTTAATTAAAAGTGCACCATAATGATTCGTTAATTTTTAAACAATTTCCACATCTGAGTTTATTTTTCGTCATTTGACTGGCTTTTATGTTATGTGTATTTTACAAGCGCTCGCTAATTATACATACTATATGTATTTTATTAATTAATTATGCTCATGAATGGATGAATGTTACGTTAGGTTTTGTTTGGAATTAGTTTGTCAAGTACCGCGCATCAATTAAAATGCTCTTAAACCTTAGGCAAGCATCGATACATTTACAAAGCAAGCATATTTTCAATCTTTCGTTATAATTCTTAAGGTTCTTAACAAATTAAACAATTACTTTACATCACTTTAAAACTGGCTTCGTATAAAATCGTTATATTTTATTTTGTAAAACGTATGTTAGGTTAATTTAAAATATGTCCAATATTCGAATAAATTATCTTAAGCATGAGTATGTATATGAAATAAAATACTTCTGATTATCGGAATGTCTTAATTCTTAGCGTTTATATTGAATAATTAATTGAAATAGCAGTGTGCATAATGTTTTCTCGCAAAAATACTTTCGTATTTTAAAATTTATTCTCTTTTAAAATTTGAGTGTCGTAGTTTTGGGAATATTTAATGCTTCTCTTTTAGTAGGTATATGTAAGCAAAAATAGCGCATTTCTTTATCATCATTATGATTATAGCAGATAACTAAAGGAATAAACTAAGAAATGTACATATCACATGCTCCGGTGAGGTTATCATTAGAAATTCGGTATGTTCGTTCTGTTCAAATTAGGAACAGGCAAGCAGCACAAATCAGCAGCAAACAAGAAGCAAAAATGCATTCAGTAAAGGATTTGCAATCAAATAGAAGAAATAAAAAACGCAATTCGCTTTTAGAAAAATATTCTATTCAATCGTTACACATAATCATAATCAATAAATTTTAAACTTAAAGCGATTCCAAATGTAAATCATATTTTCTAATACACGTGTCATATAAATCGATTTGTTTCCTTTCTCAAAAATAGGGAAATTAAAACAATATATGTATAAAAGAAACACATACATTCGCAATGCATAGTTTAAAACATTTAAAGCTTCTATCACATGAACGGCAGCGGAGCACTGGCGGTTGTCATTTTCTGATAACTGCGGTGCCTCGGTAACCGTAAGCGGATTTTCGGATTTGTATTACTTAGATTAATTAAGATGTAAAACTTAAATAATAATTTGAAACAATCGAAGTAGGCTTGACCGCTGAAAATCCTTCGCGGTAGTCGCCGCGGCGTGGTTGTCAAACAATGACAAGCCAAGCGTCACCGCTCCGCAGTCGATCGTGTGATTGAAGCCTTATCATAAATCAATTAATTATTGAAATGTAAATTCGTTATTAGCTTAATTAATAATTGAACAATGAATTATTGTTTGTTGAACAAGCGATAACAAATATAATAACAAATTAACAACAAATATATGTATAGATATTTCAAGTATGTATGTATTATTTACAAGTGTTTTGTTGTAGTTATTTAGCAATTTTTCTTTATTTTCATTCATCCTGCTTTTTATTTGCATCTTTTTACAACCATTTGCAGCAAGTTAAATATACTTTTCCTTTTAGGACTTTTCAAATGAAGGTTTTCATACATAAATATAAAATGTAAGCAATCTACAGTTCAAGTTCAACTACATTTCACTTATTCGATTCTTTATGATTTATTCTTCTTCAAGACTGTATTTTGTTGATCAAATCAAAACAATTGAATGATTTTGTCCACTCTCATAATATACTTATATTCATAAGGCTTATTTATTTATCATCGTTTATCATACAATAGTAAAAAAGCGGTATTTTTCAATTCCAATTAAGCATCTTATAGGTTTTTCTTCATATAATGTATTTAATTATACAATTTTTCATATATTTTTTGTAAAGATTTTTTTCATATTTTCAAACATTCCATTTTTAATTTTCTTTAAATGTACATTAGTTTAAATTTCAATCAATGCAACGATCCTTTTAAATTTTACATGATGCTGATACTTTTTGGATATGAAGTGAACCAAAGTTAATACTGAATTGGTATAATGTTTACAGATGATTTTCATTATTAATTTAAGGACAAAACCATTGAATGAATTAATTCATAAAGAACTTACACATTTAAAAAATAATTTTATGATCTTTTATAGATTTTTGTAACTCAACAAATATTAATTAAATAAATAAAAATCATTTCAATATCCTATTCATGTCTTTAATTACTTATATTTATTCATAGTCATAATCTTCATCAAGCTTAAGTACTTAACAGTTAGTTTATACAAGTTCATCGTATTTTGTGTATCGTCTTACTTTTATACTTCAACGATTTTTTTTTCAGTTTTTTTTGTTATTTATGTCATTTAAGTTTAAGTGTTGAAAGTTTTAAAGCCATTTATATTGTTGTTTCGTTCGTCGAAAATCGAAAATCGTCAAAATGTCTTAAATAAAAGCATATCTTTTGTTGTTACGAACTTTATCAACTATAGTGTTTAAAATTACTTATCAATAGTTTTATTCGTATCAATCATGTATCATGTTAATAGGTTAATTTGCAATTTCTTCAGCACAGAATTGTTTCGACTCTTCAAATTTTTAACAAAAGCTAATATGTTACAAGTCACAGTAGTATCGTTTCACTTCGTATTCGTTCCACAATGTTACATTTCCCATCGTCGTTTGCGATTTTGTTTCACTTATTTTCCCATGCAGTTCCAACTTTATCAACATCGACAGTCGATCGCTTTGGCAATAGTTTCTTAGTTAGTTTTATTCATGTCATGTCAAATGTATATCTTAGAGATTATCCGTTATCTGGGCTCAAGCCCTCCCACATTCACTAAAAACCCAAAAGATGTTAGTCACATTTTAGTTTACTAAAGATATAAAACTGCTTGGCAGTTGGCACGATGCTAAATTTGACTTTATCATAATAAAAACAGCAATTTCGTCAAATTTAGTATTATGCTAATGGTCTTTAAGCTTAGAGGTATAATTAGATGAAAAGTCAAAAGTGTGCTAACTAATTTATATGATTGCACATGAAAGAGCAATGCAGCATATGACAATGACAAACATTTCGACATCAAAAAGTTCTTTAATAAATTAAATCGAAATGGGCAAATTGATAAAATATGTATGATTGAAATTGTCATACTAGCAAGGGTAACATTCTATTTCTTTCTCAACAAATAATTTTTATTTCGCTTTTTGCGTTTTCGGGTAGGGGCGAACAGCAACTAGCCATTCAGGAAGCGATGCATGAAACATTTGACGACACAAATACAAGTCGATTTCGGGGCACATGCAATTTGACTCATTGTAAGCTATAAGCGCTTCAGCTTCTTATGTTTAAAGACACCAAACGCAACATTAAAGAAGAATGGTAACAGATGTAACAATTAAAGTTGGGTAACGTGTAAAAGTTGAATCAAACGCAAATTAATGGGTAAGGCTTGTAAGTATAGATATACTATAATAATATACAAAGTGTCACAAAACAATGACTTAAATTAATATCATGTCTTGTGTGTACAGATAACGTTTTATGACACTCTGTCCAGATGTAAGGTTAACAAACTAAAGAAATTTAGATAAAGTGATGAAAATAGAAAGGTAACGAATAGAACAACAAAGGATAGTTACGGAAGCCATCTGTGAACGAGAGCGTACCTATTTGTTCGTTTCATATCGATATCGTATCGTTCGTGTTACGTACGTTACATGATCGATCGATAATTTTGCATGGCTATTTTATTGGCTAAAATATTGTATTTGCATTTCTGGGATGGTTGTCTATTTTAGTTGCTTAATCAACAGGAGTAGCTCTTCAATGAGGTTATGAATGCAAAATGTCAATAGATTGGAAGAGAGGAATAATATGTACATGTCGGTTCTGCTTTATGATTTTTTTGAAATCTAAAATTAATAATTTCATTCGATAAGTTGGATGAATTGATAAAAATTAGAAAAGACAGAGTTAATTTCAAAATTAGAAAAGATGGTGGATGACTATTTTACGATGATATAGATATTTTACGCGCATGAATATGGAATATTGAATCGAATAGTTGAATTTTTATAGTTTCAAAGAGTCTAGACTAGCCATCGAGCTTCTGCGAGAGAGGCCGAGTGAAGAAGGGGTACCACTAACCAGGGACGTGGTGCCGAACAATTTGTACCAGCCTATGACGATGTTGCTTAAATTTAGATCGTCTAACATTATTTGGGCCACACCCATGAACACTTTTTTGCCTTCGATGCGACCGTAATCACCCCACACGGTCACCTGGAACAAACAATCAAACAAATGTCCACCATATAAATGTGATCAAAACATTTCAACTCAAACTGTGTCATAGTCCGCAACGAAACACTCACCTGAAGAACACAGCCTTGAAATGGTTCTCTAAACGCTAACTGTTGCTGATATAAAGGATCCAATGTTCTTCGGGCCGTTGACGTTTTGGCTTTCGCGATGCATTTCTTACCACTTACGAGGTATACCTTCACATAAGGTGCTGCAAACACATAAGAAAACAATAAAACAAATGCCAATGCATATTTGTCTATAAGTAGAGCCTTATTAAGGACTTGGATGAGATACCTGGTAAAATTTTCGAGCCAAGTCTGGATTGTAACCCTCTGGCACGGATCACCTCAACCTCGAGGAAGCCTTTCTGATAGCACAACGACAATTGAATGTCGCCCAGCGCCGGTGCGCCCAACACTTGCCGGCCCACTAACTGCCCTGGTCCTAGGCCGTCGATGAATTCAGCTAGTTGGCCACCGTCGGTAGTTAACCGCAACGAA
This sequence comes from Leptusa sp. GC000079, assembly GCA_030264655.1. Lineage (NCBI taxonomy): Eukaryota > Metazoa > Arthropoda > Insecta > Coleoptera > Staphylinidae > Leptusa > Leptusa sp. GC000079. The sequence goes on from JARJDT010019944.1 coordinate 9,725, forward strand.
GGTGACCACCTAAACACACATCGATTAGACACATTGCCTGGATTATTTGCAAAACAGCAAAACTCGTCAAGAAACAAGTATAAAACGGAAACACAATCTGGTTGAGCTTGTGGAACATACACAGAAATGTACATAGAGAGAGAAAGATTTATCGGTCATTATTAGTAATCGCATAATTGATTTATGATTAACAAAAGAGACTTCAACTACCCAAAAGTTAGTAGATTTATATAGGTATACCATACAACATTAATAAAAGTAGTTGACACGTTTTAGTTATTGGTAGATTAGTTAGATCTTTTTTAGGTAATGCGTATTTATATATAAGTCAAAGTCATAACAATTAGAGTAAAGGTCCAAATCTTGGGTGAGTAGTGAGTTGGTTGTGTGATCATCAGTATCAGTGCTTAAAAGTAACATGCGTTTAAAGCGAAAACGTAATTGATGGAAGCCATGTTGGTTGAAAGCTAAAAAGCATGCAAGCTACACGATGCGTTTTTGTTTCTTGTTTAAGTATAAATTGAAAGCATTAAATATGAAATATCCTGAGATATCGCTACAATACATACCGTAATTACTTTGTAGAATTGATTTCTCAATTTATCATTTCTTTGTTCATAATCATATAATAGCAATATCAACCAAAAGCGTTTTGTTCGGAATAATTTGAAAATCCAAATGTTCGTTTTGTTTTGTTAAGTATAGAAAACATGCCAAAGAAGTGTGCATTTTCGATTGATTTTAAATTAACAGAGAGAGAGACATTCAAAGTTGTCGGTCAAAAATGAGTGTAAGTACATTCCAAAAATCGATTTGCAAATTTTGTTGCTCTTGTAGAAAATTTAAGAATTGATTTGTTTCGGTTGGAATTGGTTGTTTGTTTGTTGGTTGGTTTAGTTGTACTTACGAAGATCCTTCCGAACTGGAAATGGAATTGAGACTTGCCGCCCTTTGGCTGCCATCCGACGTGGTAAGGCAACGCGGCGGCACCACCTCTTGCGACCGCTGAATGCTCGGCACGCGCTTTCTGTTGCCGCCGCCCGTCATCGTGTTGCTGCTCATCATCGTCAACGAGATCGTGTTGTCTGCGGCCATAAAAACACGTTCGCGGTTTTAGACCCCCATCACAGCACACCAACAGCAACAATTCATCAACAAACAAAGACATTGCGAACAGTTTCGCAGTGTTCAAGTTTTCTTTCTTACTTAATCCTAATTGCGGTTTAAGTTAACAAGACAATTACAAGTGGATGTACACATTGCATCGGCAGGACAACATGGTGTCGACATCACGACATCTTGCTTGCAACATAACATTATCTATAAAGTGACACGCAATGCTTAAATTTAAATAAATAGGTAACATTTTACAGATTTTATAACGGTTAAAATACAGCGTGCACATGTTCCGGTCCTTCGTCTTTTCCTGCCACGTGGTAAGTACCATTACAGTTGATCCATAACCTATGGGTATTGCCTAATGCGATTTTGTTTGCTAAATTTTCACAATTTAAAGAGAAGAGAAGTTAGTAAGACAGAGCAGCATTAAGCAAGCAATAAAATCTAAGTATCGGCTAGGATATTACAAATTACAACTATTTCCTTCATCATTATCATATCATTCAGCCTCCGAACAACTACGTCATCAAATAAGTATTCAAATAAAACGACAAGCACATTAATGTTAACTTTGATACTTGCTAAATTTCTGAGTGATACTTGTTTAAATTAGTTAAAACTACCAAATCCACTATGGAAATATAAATGCGCTTGAAATGCGTCTACGAACGAACTGTAAAACCAAACACTACCCAAATTGAAAACGATAATGTAACCCAAACCCCATAACGTAAAAGACATGAACTTGAACGAAACCAAACAAATGAAACGAAACATAACGCATATCAGCAGTAAATTGTATAAGTAGTGTTGGCGTAGTGGGTATTTTTGGTAATTTTGAAATCTGTTATTGGTGTTTTTTTTTGCTTTTGGACGACGGTGACTGTTTTGCAATTCGGAATTGCATTTGGTCTCTCTATGTACCCAACTGTCAGTTGCGGACTATCTGCACTACGTTTTGTTGCACACTATTATTGCTATTTGAGATTGGTAAATATGCGAACCTATCCCCGTCCGCCGATAAGTCACCGTCGCTGGACGCCGACGAGCCTTGTTTGGATAATCTAACGTCGCCTGGTAGCACTTCCTCCGATCTGTGCACCGTAAACGACGTCTTGCCTCTGCGCCCAAACCCCATTCTTCGTTTTCGACCTGCGTTTAGTTGATTGTTGGTGTAATTCAATTAACACAAATGAGAAACATTCGATTAACATTGTCAAAAATCTAAAACTCTTGTTGCGGGTGGTCAATTTTGTTCGTAGTTATCGGTTTCCGTCCATTTTGTTATGGTTATAGTTAAAAATGTCAAACTATAAAATGGCTAACTACATCATGTAAATCGAAAATAAACAAATGAAGACATAATGTGATATTAGTGAGTAGTAGTAGTTAACACCGAATAAATCTATTTTTAATAATTCAATATGTACTTTCAAACACGATGAAAATAAGAAATAAGAAAGAGAAGTTTCTAGTAGTAGTAGTAGTATTTATAGGTAATAGTATAGTAGAATATTATATAAAATATTGTTTTGTTCTTGTTAGAAAATATTGCAACTCTGCAAACGGCAAACATATCCCTCATCAATATATTTATGTTGCAAAAATAATGTAGACAATCGATAAAGTTGGAGTTTACCTGTAGCTGAGAGTTGACTCGTCGAATTGCTCTTTTTGCCCAGCCCGACGAACTGCCCGCTCGGATCGCGACTGTGGCGTATGGTCTCTTTGCGGATGATTTCCTTCTGTGGCACTTCGAGTCCTCCCATTCCCCGTTGTCCCAGAGCGGTATCACTCAAGCTGCCATCTATAAACATCCCACATTGACATCTCACAATGAGTTTCATTTCAATCTCCGAACGCACTAACACCTAACCCCTAACCCATAACACTTAACTAAACACAGGCACAGAACACGCAGCGTTGTTTATCTATCGATTTCATTTCTATTACCGTTTTTCTCCTCCGTGGGTGCTTCGTTATTCGAAAGACTCCTCGTAAACTGGCCGCGTTTAACGCTGCCCTCGCGATGCGACCGGTGATTCCGTCGATCGTCCTCCAATGGGTCCCTGAGATCATGATCGTCATCGTGCTGTCGCATTCGACGTGATGATGTTGTTCGGTGACTCGCGTACGGATATCTGTCGCTTCCGCCCCCAGTCGTATACTCGGTGCTGGGAAAGGACACAGCATTGCTAGCATAGTTACAACTACATGTTTGGAATTGAGGCAAATGTGGGTCTGCCGCAGCTAAATTGAGGACTTCTTGTTCCAACTGAGTGAGATTTTGGCTTAAGGTGTAGTTTTTCAAAAGGGCGGAGAGAACTGGCGAGGACCATAGGGATTGCTCGCGTTGAGCGCGCAACTGGTCAAGGATGCGTTTTTGGGCCAAAGCAAATTTACGATCGTCACTAGCCCGAAGTAGGTTAAATTAATAATTTTCCAAGTAACTAGACTAGAAATAATAACCGTGTTGTATGGAAGATTGGGTACCTGATTACTCGTGATCCTCGCGGCCGTTCCGATTGCGTCGAGAAAGCGCTACTGGTAACTGAAGCCACCGATTCCATATCACTATCGAAATCCACCAACGGATCTCGATCCCTCTCGGGTGACAACGATCGACGCGTTCTCGTGTGTGTCGTTAGATCCGAATCACTAAGTCCGCTATACCTTCTCTCCCATCCTGAACCAGTACTTCTGTATTGGGTATACCTAATAAGGGCAAAACGCACATTGCAGCAAACTAGTAATTTTGATATGGTGTGAAGTAGACCTCATTTTGTATCTGGACGATCTCTCTTCGAGGTCTTGAGTGACACGCTCCTGGAGCGCCCTGGCTAGGTGTGGCACTTGGGGTAGTTGTCGTTTCTTTGGGGAGCCAGTCGGCGTCGCCGTCGCCGAACGCGACTGGAAGCGGCTGCCCGACACTCCGTAATTGTTGTTGTTGTTGGGCTGTTGTTGATAGTCGATGCGTTTGTCAGGCGGCGATAGCGACCGGTGATCGGTCGTGGAGCGTCGCGGCGATTTTGAACGTGAGCGCGACATGTGCATGCTCGGTGATTCACACGGCGCCGCCGAATGCGACCTTTGACCTGCCATATTACTCTGAAACGGCGAGGAGCAAAAACTCGCGATAAAAAACAAGTGCAGGCGTTTTCGTACTAATACAAGGTGTTTAGATATTTGCGAAAAAACCGAAACCTATCTTGGTAGTTCCCTAAGATGGCAACAATTTTTATACCCCAATTTCTGGATAATCCTTCCAGAAAGTGTGCTATCAATATTTTCGTTCGGTGACGACCACACTTCGGAGTTACCTGGTGAGTATCACGTGTATCTTAGCGCACCCAGTGTAGAATTGCAACTTGTATTGTATTACCGCGCTACCGGTGTAATTAACCCTCAACCTCAAGTTTCTCGATTATATCTGATTCATGTAATGCGCGCGTTTTTTGCGCGATTTCCACTATTTTTGCCAAGTTTCTCGGTATGTATACGCGATAATTATGTACATGCAATATGCGGCTACTGAGCGTAGTTGGTAATTAATTGTTTGACCCTCTCGGTTAAGGTGTACGTGGCTATTAACACCCCGTAAATCACATTTAACTCGTTTTCGGGCAGCACAAGCCACACCGCACGTCGACACGTACACGTACTCTACGAAAGGATGTTTTACTAACGCTCAACTTGGAAATCTGAAACGATCTCTTCGTTTCGTACAGAATGCGAATTTGGATCTTGTACCAATGCCAAACGAGTGCCAAGCCAAGAGCATGAGCGTATCAGTCGAATCAAGCTGCTGCCGTAGCGCTGTACAAAAAAACCATAAGTCCGTGTCCGCAGCAACAAACCGACGAAATAGTATAAACTAAGGCATTTCCCCGCCAACGCTGCCGGTGCGCTCGCACCGAGATTGCGTTGCGTATTACAAATCCGCATTGTAAACACCGACCAACCGACACATTTGCAAGCGCCGCGCGGAAAACACAGAGGGAAATTTTCTTCAGCGTTCGCTCCTCATTCATGGGCCCTTAATCAATAACATTTTGGAACTTGTCCAAAAGTCTGTCCTTCCTGCAAAGAGCAACCCCGCGCTCGGGCACTCACACATGCACGCACGCGGCGCACACATGTTTCAGCGACAATCAAAGCAAGCTCGCGCGCGCTTTCTTTGCCTTGCGTTGAGGTTGAGTTTGAGTTGTGGACGTTCGCATTACAGCATGTAGACATAAAACGCAATATTCCGCAAAACTTTTTCCAGCGGAACTTGCTACCCTCATACCAACATCCCACGTGCCCTTGTGGGAGCGAGCCAAGTCGGCGAAGCCGAGAGAAGACGCGTCTAACCTAATATCGCATAAGTTATTTTGTACTCGTTTGCAATCGCGACTATATGAGTTCACTCCGACTATGCTCACGCTAAACCGGCTCACACTTTAATACCACAAGTCAGCAAGTTACCCTCATCCCCATATACCCCTTACTAAATGCTCTAAATCAACCAAAAATGTCTAAATGTCACTTTTATTCCCACATACATTTCTACCGAATTTAAGTTTGTAGTAAAGAGATTCTGTACTCACCCTTCGATAACTAGTACTACCAGTGTGATTATTGTATCCTTGATATATCTGATCTTGGTTATCTCGCCGGGACCGTCGTTCGCTGTCTCTCGGTGGGCTAGTCGAGGAGCCGACACTGCTGACGCTCGCACCATCGGCCCCGCGTCGCTCCCGCCCCCCGTCGATTTCGCACTCGGACGGCGTGTCTGAGTCCGAATATCTGAGCACACAATTATTACTATAAACCAATCAAAAACAAGAACACCCAATCAAAACAAACATCCAGATGTTAAAAGATAGTAAAATTGGGGGGTGACAAGAGCAGTAAAGCAGCAGTAAGTTGATGGGTACCTTGATCCCGTGCTCGGGGGCGACAAGTGTTCGCTTGGGGTGAGAGCAATATCCTCGTGCGGGCCTAGCGTCCGCCACGTCGATTGCTCCTCTAAAGGCCACAGCTCGATTATCGTTTCGCCCAGGAAGTCGTTGGCGCCGTAACGCACGTAATCCCACACGGTGATCTCCAACGCGCGCATTCTTAGATCGGAGCGGCGTAGACCCGGGTAGACGAATGTTTGGTTCCACATTGGCTCAGTAGTACCTAATGCACAAGACCAGATTTATCGTTGCTGCCAAATTGTTGCAATGGCAAAATGTAGGCACCTGCTAAGGTCCGCGTCCTTCGTTTACTCTTCTCGGACCTGTCGGGCAGCAGGAAGAGTTTGCAATAGGGGTTCCTTGGCTGGTGGGGCGATCGTGGCGTGAGGCCAGCGGCGCAAATCACCGTCACCATGAGCTGCAGCGTCGCCGGGTCGAAGCTGAGCCGCAATTGAATGCGACCACCGACGCTGGCCGCCAACGATGGGGCTGGTCGCGGCCTCTCCGGACTGCCCGGCGACGTGACGAGAACATGTGGTCGGTCGTAACTGTCATTCTCCCATTGCACTTGGCCTTGACCTTTAACAGAAAAAACCGACGGCTTTCTTATGCATCGCTAAGTCCGGCGCGCGCCAAATTTACCAGATTACCTAAAGAGCTATCAAACTTTCTAAGATCTATAATAAGTTTATGAAAAGTTATAAGTTATGTATAAACAAGTGCACTAACCATTAATTTTAAACGAGGACACACAATTTGACATATGTTTGTTAGTAAGACACAACGATTGGTTGTTAACAGTTGTTGCTCCCAAAAACGTACTTCATAAAAGACATAAGTATCACACACACAACATTCATACACTTAAGTTAGTTGCTTAATAGACATTAGTAACGAGTAAAAAGTTTTGTGAACAAAATCAATAGACCATCTTAATCTTATAATGGTGCAATTTGTACACTTTGCAAAACTTATTCGAAATTTTTTAAAAGGATAAGTGTTTTGTTTGTGTGCTTGGGGTTGTTGTTTTGTATGCAATGTTTGTAATTAATGGTTAGTGTTTTGTTTTGCTTTATTGTTTTACGTGTACAAGTGGTGTTAATCTGTTATTGCTAATGATAAGTGATAAGTGTGCTTTGTTTGTTTGCTTAGTTCTTGTGTTGGTGCATTTTTAGCGACGCCATTGTGATGGTAGTGAACGAGAATGATGACACCGACTCGTGTCGCACGGCACTCTTGCATTTGACATATTATAGCAATGATTTAATGCATGTTGTATGTGTAAGTGAGAGTATGCGCATGTGTTTCAAGTACCTCTGTGCGCGACCGATTGCCGCCACGTCGCCTGTGCCGCCCGCCGGCTGCCCATACTCCTCGACACAATCAGCTCCACGTTCGCTTCCTGCTTGCTTTCGGCAATTATGTCGGATACTTCCTGATAGGATTTGCCCTGTAACGATCTGCCGTTCCATTCTATCACCTCGTCACCTGAAAGTTTTTCATATGCTCCAGGACCAAGTCTACTTCTTTGTTTTCTGTTCTATTTAGTTTTGCGGTATTCAAGGGAACGATTTTATCGTAGCCTTTATCGATTTTCATTGACAAGATACAAACGGACAAAAAATCAGTTGCATTCTGCAAAATTTTGAAAACTTCCCCAAACACTTTTTCCAAATTATACTTATACTTATTTTTATTCAAAAAGGACAAAAACAAAACTCATGGACATCTCACTCTTAAGTGGGAGAATCCTTACCTGGTCGAAGTTGTCCTTCGGTGTCAGCAATACTGCCCTTTTTCACTTTCTCAATGATCGCGCCTTGCATGCCATTGTCGAGCAGCTTCCCGCCGACAACTTTTAGGCCCAGAATTGTGGCACTATTTGCGGACGTCGGTTGCGCGCCGCGTCGCAATATCATGTGTCCGATCATTCGGCTGCCGTCAGCGGAGACTTGCCAGGATAACGGGTGCTGTGTTGTTGAAGGTATTTTTTAAAGGGGTGATGGTAGTAGGCACGGGCACATAAAGACAAAAGAGAATAAAACAAAACATCAACAACGTGTTCAAAGAGATTTTAAATATCGTGATTACTAAACACTACATAACATACAACACAACAACAATCCCAACTTGTTTACTTATTATTTTCATATGTTCTTTTGCAAGAGCAAATTAAAAACAAGATGAACTTTAGTTACGTAAACTTTTTTACTTTCTGTTTTGTTTTTGAACAAGTAAACATGTCTGTGGTATTTATTTGCATTTGCACGAAGAATTCTACACAAAGTGTCAGTGTAAAGCCATGCAAAATGCCAATACAAAACAATAAAACATGCTCTTTATTCAAATTACGTATACAGA
>JARJDT010019949.1:0-10589 GCA_030264655.1 Leptusa sp. GC000079
TTGCGCCGACTTGTTAAATGCTGCCCAAGTTAATTTCGCTCTTTTCGGCGCCCACCATTTCTGTAATGAAGAGAATTGTTCCCGTTTTACTTAATATTAAGTCGACCTTTGACAAATAATAATTGCATCAACATACATTTTTAATATATTATATTCTTGATTCGAAATAGTATAACGCAATTTAAAATAATGTGTGAATAGATAAAGGTAGCATAAATAACTATTTAAAAATATATTTTGCATAAATATTTATTAATAATATGATACATTTTCGTTGCGGTTGGCCATGAATTATATTTTAATTTTTAAAACAACAGGGAAGAAAATGAATCAAAAACGGAACATAACACAAGTTAAAATGAACAAAAATAATTGTATACAGGGTGTCTCAAAAATACGTTTCAAAAAACACTTAGCATAAATACAAATTATACACACATACATATATGGATTACACAAGGTTTGTGGTCGTTCTGGGAGTGAATTGCGGTTGGAACTAACGTTGTCGTGTGCATTGTTTTCAGAAAGTTCTCCGCGCGCAGAACGATATTAATATCATTGTTATGGAGTTATGCAAAGTGTATTGCCTGGCTGGCTTGTGTATAATAGATTTATAGACTTTAAAGTGTTGTAAAATATACTACCCACTTTTGTTGCATGAATACGTATATCGTATATCCAAATTGGAAAGTTTAAGACTTCGTCGGTTTTAGTATTGTTGAGTGTTTGGTGTGGAGATTCGACTCGACTGGACGGTTTACAACTTCAATTAATGTAGAATGACCATTCAGATTTCACATCGCTAAAGCCAATTAAAAATTATATTAAATCACCACAGAAAATAAAACTATAATAATCATTTTATGGTAATAATCTATCCTAAAATCAGGGCGGCAATTTTTTCCGCCCTGGAACGTAAAATGATTTTTGCTAAAAATTCGTAATATGCTATGTTCATAATTGCAATTAAAACTTTGAAACTATGTAATTGTTGTGCTAATTTCTTGAATATTTATTGTTTCAGGTATGTGAATAATGAATATGCAAAACTATCATTAAATGTTGAACAAACGAGGTCTCTAATTGTGGTAAGCTTTAAAGTTATCGCATTTTCCCTCTCGTTACATAACATGCATAGCAAAAGAATGTATAAAATATGTACATAAAATACGAATACGGAATACGTCTCAAAACTCTTAAATGATATAATCATTAATTTTATATTGAATTGGTTTATGCTCAATTGAATCTCTTGCCAAAGCGAAATTCAAATTATCAAAAGAAGCCATTAGCATTACTCGATTGCCACAAAAAACACTTCAATAGATTTTATATACCATGATATAGCCGGCCATACATATTGGCGCAATCCCTCGATCATTACAATTTAAGATTAGCGATCCGTGTTACAACTGACAGCGCGCGGCGTTTGCGAAAAAACCGAGGCGACTGCGCCGGGCAGAGCAGAAAGGAGCTGAATGCGCATTAAGTAGAGACGTTCAATGCTTCACTTTGTCGCTCTCTGCACGCAGTTTTTTGCCTCGCATATTTCGCAATCAGCAAACGTCGAACAGTTTGAACTTTTATACCTTCTTCGTGCACTTGTTTGCATATATCAAGCAGCACTTTATGCGGGTAATAATAACTTCTTTCAAAGCTTTCGCTGCTTATCAAGCAACGTGCGATCTTATTTAAACAGAATTAAAACAACGTCGAGCGTCTTTGATCTACTATGCAATGATGTGCGGGATTGAATGATAATGATATGGGACGCGTGCGAGACGAATTTCGTGGAAAACGTGCGCGCGGCGCCACCTAGTGTCAGTGCAAATTTCATAATTTTAGGGTTTCTTTGTCTGTATCTTGGAATTTTTGCGCGAAGACATGAGCGAAGAAGATGCAAAACAAATACGTACACAGCACTATAATTAACATGTAAAAAGTTTGATTTGAATTTTAATTTGTTAATTATTATGTTAATTAGGCAAGTCGTTTTTGTCGCATTTGGTTCGAGAGCGTCGTGACGCTGAATGAATGAAGTCTTCGCATCCTAGCGCAATGAAAGAAAAGTAATTAAGTTGACGCCTTTATGCGGAGTGAAATTTTATTATAACACACAAGCAGTGAATCTAGGAGTAAAATTCGCAACATAATAATAGTCTGTGCGCGTTCCGTGTTGCCGCTTCTTTTGGATTTGGGCTTCGTCGCCGACTTTAAGACGCGTTTGTAAGCATTCGAAGAAGCTGCAAGCAACAGCAGCAGAACGATAGTGTTGTTAACCGTGCAGTCGCAACGCGGACTCGGATGGATAATGCTGGAACAAAAGAGACACTTTAGACGCGGCGCAAAGGACGAAAACTGCGCCTGTTGAGAGATTTCGACCTTTTCAAAAGACGTTTTATAATACCTCTGTACGACGAGCGCGCACACTAAATTTAAATATAACTTTTGAATAGAACTAACTCTCACTGAATGTCACCGAATAAGACGCGTGCTGAAGGGGGCTTTGTTTGCTACTCATTCGTAAAACATAGCCCCGTTTGTCTTAATTATTTGTTTAGTGTAGAGACGTCGCAATTTTAAATACTTACTGTAAGCGTTCTTCCTGAAAAGAAGCAATGACTCTTATCTGCCTCTTATAGGAGATTATAAAAAGAATGCGGATTAAAAACTGTTGATTACGCCAGATTTAGTTTATTGCATTTTTATGCTTTTATTTCTTATTTTATTTCGTGCTATTTCTTTTATATTCTTTAATACTCAAAGACGAGATGAGCAAATTGTTTCTGCAATTAAAGTAATTTAAGTGACTTCAGACACACTGTATAATAGTAAATACCAGCGTAACATGCATTCATGAATGAAATATGACAAACTGTACTTGATTCAAGAAAAGAGTAAGGTTGAGTTAAGTTAAACGCCGAATAAAATACAATCACGATTGAAATATGGCAAAAAAATAATTTTTAATTCATAAAATATTCGCAAAACATAAATTAAACAAATAATAGAGAAAACAACGCACAAAAGATTCCTCAAAACATTTTTAAAAAAAATAAAACTGTAAAATGTTCCCTCTTTAAAACCATGTCCGTGAACATCCTGTATATAATGATACATTAAACATATTTTTTGTCTACTTGCCATATTTTAGTAGTGAATACATCATACACCATTCGTATTTTTGCGGAATTGAATAAAATTAGTAAAAGGAAGAGGCGCGCATTTTTGCTTTTGCTTGACGCAAACACAAAATTTATAACCTCATTGGTATTGGTATATGAGTGTGCCAGCAAGGCTACACTGCTACTGAATTAATTTAACGTCCTGATTTTATGACCTTTTTGCGATGGCACGGATTATTGATAGATTATGTTAATTCCACACATCACAATGCGGCCGCCCACTGATTGGATAGTTTTATTATGAATGTACACACAATCCGGCGCGTACTGTTCGTCTGTTTGTTGTGACTTGAACCTTTTTCAATTCTTTTCTATAAAACATGAAGATGATCGCAACACGCAAGCCCGCCAAGCATGCTCTATATGTGACGTCATCTTATTAAATCTTATAGAGCAAACGTTTGTTTGCCAAAGTCATAAAATAAATTTCCAACACGCATTTTTGTATGTGTGCCCGGCTCCTCCGCTATGCACCATGCAACGAACGATACGTCCGACACTCTGTTTTGTTTGTTGATTTATTGGCGCGTGATTTGAATTCTCGGCGAGTTTCTTCGTAGGAAATTGGATGCTGCATCAGCCGGCAACGACAACGTCTTGCGACTTGACCGCGTTCTTTTCATCACAAAGCGAAATTGTTAATTTTCAAATTTATAACTCGACATCAGGAATGTGCGGGGTGGAAAGTTTGAAAATATTTAATTTGAAATTGTTAGTGCGCAATTAACAAGCAAATTTAACACATATTCATAATTCATTAATAACACTTTCTCCCCGGTGTTTGCACGCGTCCCTTAATCGTTTAATGTCGAAGTTAGGTGCGTTGGTTGACTTTGTCGGCATTATAATTCGTTAAGTTTGTTCGGCGTGCACGCAACTGGGCCCCTAATATGGTGTAACATGCACACAGCACCGGCCGGGTCTGCGAAACAACAACAAGTTTCAAATTTATATCCCTTATTAGGTACATTAATATTTTAATTTTCAGTGATGCGCCCACCCCACGACTAATTAAATATTTGCGGTTGATGTTAATTTAATGTGTTGGTATATCTTTTGAATTTCAACACATTACGCACGGTTTTAATTCATATGCGATTCGTTTGATGCAGTCATTCGTGTATTTTATACATTTTTACACAAGCTTATTACATCCAACTAATTAAATACATAGAATTACTGTGATTTTGTGGAAAATGCCATTTGCAACAAATAAAATGAGCAATTTAATTAACCAAGTATTTTGTATAATTCTATTTTTTGAAATAAAGTCTATTCACAACCAATTTTCCATATTTCATCAGAATGCCATTTGAATCAAATAAAATCTATTCATTCGTTTTCACATTTAAATCAGAAATTGGACTGTGAATTGACAAAATTTATACTTTTTAATAAAGATAATAAATTATGGAATTTAATTAACATCTTTTCACTTCGCGATCTTATTTAATTTGCAAGTATTGGCTGTAAGTTTATTTCAATTGCTGTTAAAATTGTTACATTAATAAAAATTAATCGTAAATTAATGCAAAATTTAAACAAAATATTAATTCACATTTTCTTAATTTAGAGTTTATACGATAAAGTCTATTCACGACTCATTTTCAAATTAAAATGACAAACTATGAAATTTCTACCACCCGCCATCTGCATTTCAGGAATTGTAACACAGCGAACCAGACTTTCCACAAAGCATGAATCATTTAAGGCTTTATAGCCAAAACGGTAAAGTTTAAACTTCAGTAATTTATTCCTTGATGACAAGGACGTCCAAAATTCAACAAAAATTGGTTTGTACATATTAAACAGCATGGATTACATAGAAATAATATGATACAATTTGCAATTTGCAATGTTTCCAAAACAAAGTGTCCAAAACAGCGAAACGTCAAGGTGAATTTAACCGCCGTCTTGAATTATTACTGCGTCTTTCAGGCGCAACTTTCAAACACAACGGTTGCTGAAACAGTAGCCGAGGACGCGTTATAACGTGTGTAATTTTGTGTAGTAAATGCGAAGGAAACGCTTATGATTCCATTTGGCTCGCGAAACAAGGACGCGCCGCACAAACACACAGATGCGACAAACATTACACGAATAATCTCGAAACTTGCACCGGAACCGGACAAAAGCAGTCCAAGTGCTGTTCAAACAAATTTACTAAATAAACATCCCGGAGCGACCCCCGAATACCGCATCACATCTCACATCTACTCCTCTCCTAGACAACACACACAACACGCCGAATGTCAGGGCTCGCACTTTTTCTGGACTGATTCGTTTTATCCTCCCATTCTTGGTCTCTTGATACGAATGAATACTTTGTTTGTTGTTTGAGTTGAGCTGAGTTTAGTTAACACTCCCTTGTTCTTACTGCGAAAACTAAGAAACTAAATTTAACTGTTTACTCAATGAGTTTTTCTCTGCGGTGTGGATCATTTACATTTTTCCATTTTCCATCAATTGCGCGATAAATTTCAATGGAAATGTATTGAAAACAAAAGAACTCGAAACAAAGGAGGTGTATTCTCCATCATTTTTAGTAGATCTGTAGATTTTTTGTATTTTCATTTCGGTTTCGTTGTCGGTTCTTTAACGTGTGCATTTTTTTGTGTCGCTCGCTTTTTCTTCGGCTCCGTTTCCATAACATGCCCGATTTCATCTTGTCCGATCGGCACGTTTATGTTCTGCGCCTTGTCTTGTAGCATAAAACACATCGCTTCATATAATACACTCGTCGTCGTCGGTCGTCGATACGGCGATGCACGTCCTGGAAGCCTGGAATACAAAAGAAGGCAAAAGAAAGATTTCTTCTAACGGAGCGTTATCGAGTCGACGCTCGCTCTCTATATCAAACAATAATTGTTTTTATAATTGGCTTGTTCGACTGATCATTGAGGGAGTCCGCTGTGCGCGATCTTTTGTAAATTTACTCAAACAGTTCAGCGAACAATGATGAAAGGCACAAAAAACATCGCGCAGGAATGCCAGCAAATGCGAACAAATGCGGCGCGCAAAAAGAAGGAAACGGGCAACGCATTGACATGGCCAGGAAATCGAAGAGGATAACGAAGTCGACGCCTATTTTTCTACACTTTTATGTTTTATATTGGCACAAATACAAACTTATAACAATGACGTATTTGTTTTTTCTATATGTATAAAAAACTCTTAAACTTTATTCACCATCCATTTTCCTTTTTGTTAGCAAAAATTGCCTCTTGTGACATCACTCACGTCATATTTAGTAGCAATTAAATTTTTTTCTAAATTCTAAAATGTATAGTAAATGAACTTAATCAAAGGAAGGAAATCAACAAGTAACCTAGGAAACCGATTGAATATTGAAACTTGAAGATATAAACGATAGAATTTCACTTCCTGTTAATTAATTTTTGTACTTTATCCAACAGCTACATGATATTGGCAAGTTGATATAACTACACAAGAGAACAGAACAACACAATGCAAATTCGAATCGTTTCCATCTCGATATCAATGTATATTTGTTACAAGCCATAGATTGACTCGCCTGATACGATACGATGTTGGTTGGCTCCGGCCGCACAACGTTGAAATGAAAACGACTGAAAAGAGAAGCACAGAGAAAACTTGGCGTGCAAAACGAGTGAGAGGTACACAATTACCAAAGCTAATTAAAAATAATTTGCGATTTCATTACGTTCAAATAAATGCAATGCTACATTTTCCATTTCGATAATATTAACATACAGTGCGTTCAACCGGCTCAGAGTTTACCTGTTGGTGCGGCTGGGAATTAATTAAAAATTAGGGCATTTTATGAAATGGAAAGTGGCTAATTTATAAAACATTTATTCTTGCTTTGCATTCGGTTTTTCCCAGACACATATTTTCTCCGGAGACTGGCAGGTTAGGTTAAGTACAACAATTCAGCAGAAACCGAAAGGAAATGCAAAGAAAGCACAAAAACACAAACGCAAAGAGGGAAATGAAAGAAATGTGCTTCTTATGTTTTTCGCTGTTCCTTCTTCGACACATACCTATCCTTGAGTTCGACACTGCCGGGAAAAAATGTTATTTATTATAATGCTAGTGCTGCTGCTTTAAGTGTGTGCACAATTAAGTATTTCCCACCGCACCGGCAACGTAAAGTGGAGGAACCTTTCTGTTCTGCATTTTCATGTCGGTACTTTTTGCCTAATTATTTATTAATTCAATTGCCAATTGCCATTCTCACCGACGCCGCGCGTTTAGACGATTTAGGTGAGCAGCAGCAACGAAAAGAGCCTCGAGCGTTATTAGAAGGAAAAATTGCATTTCGGCATAAATGGAAATGTGCTTAAAGGAAAAGGCACAACAAAGGAAATGGCGCAATTTTCTTCGTTCGTTTAAAAAAATAAAACAAATGAAAAAGACGTGAAATAAATTGGCACGAAATGAAAATTGAAATTTTTCCGACTTGATTCTATCAGTTTCCATTTAAATATTTAAATTGACCTCGGCGTGCATCTTTATTTCAAATGAAGAGTCAAATTGTTTCTGCACGTTGAGAACGTACGTTCTACATGTATCGATTACAGTTTTAATTTGCTCGTACTATTCGTTCGATTTATGCGAGAGTTTTCGGGTTCGAGGGCAAGTATGCTGTGCCAGCCACTCCCGGAACTTTTAAGCTGATTTAGATGACTCTGAGAGCATAGTGCTGTAATCCTGGCAAACCTGTTTCCGCGATTCCAACTCTATCTCAGTTACATAAGCAGCATGCGTTCATGATATCGAATACTTACAATTACTGGCTAACCCAAATAAAGCCCACTTTCCATCAAAATTGTTGTAGAATAGTATATTCTGTAACTAGTTTGGAATTGGAACCATTCCAGACCTTCCAGTTCTAGAAGTGAGGAACTAGTTAAGGTTAGAATACGAATAGCAATAGTCATCTACATTTCAATTACTTGTTAAACGAGGGCGCCACGAGATTATTCGATTCTTTGTTAAAGAACGATCCTGAACATATTTTACTTCATTTCCCTTATAATTAATAACTTCTATTAGGAACGAAGCAGGAAAGCTAATCGAAATTAAATTACTTGCATTATAAATAGAAATAGGCAAATAGGCTTATGTAGTGAATGTGCACTTGTACTTTGTGTTCCTGTTCTGCATGGCCAAAGTGAAGAAAGTCACTGTCGCATCTTGCATAATGCAAATCCGAAGCGAATACGCGCCGAGCTCTCAATTATATTCTCGCAATGCATACTATACATTCTACATCTCACTAACTAAATCACATAAAAGCAAATCTGTTTTACTCAACCTATACATGTACCTGATGTATACCTAATTCTAATACAAAACGAATCGCGAGAAATATACATTAGCACAATATGTCGGCTTGGAGCGAATTTGCATGGGAAATTTGTATACATCTTATGTGCTAATCATCTTTTCCTATGCCCGACGCATGCAAACAAATCAGATTTCGACAAACACTGCATGCATACAGAGTGTTCAATTTATGATTGATAGTAATGCAATTATAGGCAACCAAGAACACATTGTATGTGAATTTATTGACAGACAATTAGCAATTGAAATTTGCAATCTGCAATTTCGAAAATGGTTACAATGTTCGATGAACTTTGTATGTATATGTAAGATTGGTAACTTTTATTGTTTTTCTTGGAAATAAAAAAATGAGCTTTGTCTTGACAAAACAATGTTTCCAGTTTGCTCTCAGTTGGCCTGGTGCGCGATAAGTCCTGCAACTGTTATTACAACATCCTGCCGTGACACTTTTCAATTTAAGGTCTCCGCCTGGCCGTCTAGACTTTCCTGATGCAGGCATCACGAAGCGGGCATCTAAAGCAACGCGGCAATCACAAAGTGTAATCAGGTCATTTTTCTTGTAGTTTTTCCCCAATTCGAAGCGCTTCTAAACATTGAGATAAATTAGTGTCAGTCCGCATTGGAATTAGCTTCGGAGAAATCTCGGATGTGAAGTGTTAGATCAGCTGTCACGTTTGGTGAGATATAAGTTTCATATTGGCCGCTGCAAGGTGAAATAATGTCGGACGAATCTGAGCGACTCTCAGCAATTATTCCTTCAATTCGGAACAATCACCATTCCCGTCCGCTATTCTTTCGTCTTTCCAATCGCAAGCCATTACATTGATGGAGAATCCAACTTTCATCTCGGCCGAAGTTGCTCTAATGGCCCATTTTCATGTTTTACAAATCAATCTCCACAAAGAGCAGGCTGGCAGCGTGCTCCACTTCTTCGGCGCACTGGTTGGCAAAATCCGAAAATATAAATCACACCAAGTAATGTCTGTCGGGCAATCTTATACAACTACATTGAGAAAGGCGGCGGAAAAAAGAAGAAATAATCCTCGATAATAGCACGCCGCCGAGCGAAACAAAAAGCAAATTTTATTTGCGGATAGATGATAATCATGATTCCCACTCTGTGAAATTAGCAATAAATTATATTTTAGCCACAATTAAAATGTATGAGTGGCATGAGTGCAGCGGGCGGCAAAAACTCATGAGCACGTTTATGACGACGTTACTCGTCACTTAATGAAATTAACTCATCATTTTAAGTCCTCAAGAAGTGAATTTGAAATTTTATAGTCTCAACTTACTTTTGGATTTTTACCGAGGATAAAGTCGAATAATCCCTTTCTCTTAATAGTCAAAGCATTTGCTGCAATCTGTGCAGAAATTAAATTTGCCAAATGACTTTGCCTTATTGTGGATTAAAACCGCGACTTAATTCTTTTATTGTAGAAAGTTGACATTTTCTGAATTATTCAGAGATGTCTGCAAACTTTTATTATTTTTAACATTTTCCATCAGAAAAGCGAGCAAAAAGAATGCAAGTGGCTCACGTCGCGCAATTCTTTTATCCGAAACTTTTCCACGACCGCGACGGTGAAAGGACTTAATTAAATTTTATAATTATACGTCAACATATTTTTTAAGCAATTAATTACCATCGAAGATAATTCGAGGCGGTAAACTCGCCTGTACAAGATGTTATTTTTCTGTTTCTGGCGCACTTTTTTTTTGCTTGTTGTGTCAGCGTCGGCTGTGGCTCTCTCGAAAGATACATATTTCGGGGTAAAGTTTCGGGTTGCGGCGAATCGTAGTGTGAGGAAGGCCGCCGTCGCCGTCGCTTTGCGGCATGCCTTTAAGATTTAGTAAGCGTCGCTGCTGCCGTCGTCGTTGGTGTGAGCGGCGGCGACGGCGGTGTGGTGGTGCACAAGCCCTGCCACCAAAGAGAAATAAATCCCTAAACTGGCGCGATGATTTAACTCGACCAGGGACGTCACCGGCATGCACTCGTTATTTAGTGCGCATGATTGGACATTAACATAACTCCTGATTTATAGACATCAGGACACCGAGGGCGCA
>JARJDT010019954.1:0-16410 GCA_030264655.1 Leptusa sp. GC000079
ATTGCGACTCATTAAAATTTAACACTTATTTGGCTTATTACGATTTCATTAAAAAAACTTTAAAATGGGAAATTGGAAAGGCAATTTAAATTAATTAGTTTCATACCGATATACAAATGTGATTTAAATTTTAGATTTTCCCATTTTTGATTTTATTTTTTTTCTGTCGGGAAAATTATTGCATCCTGTAACCTGTTGTCTTTTTTTACTTGAATATGTAAACGGTTTGCTTTATTTCTACGCAAAATAAAAGAAACACAACTTGTTGTCGCTGTTAGCATTTTGTCAATTGCAAATCTTTATTGTCGTCCTAAGCTTTCGACACAAACGTAAAACGTTTGCGATAAAATGCGACGTAAATGTAACATAACGTTAGCGATAACTTTATGTGCCGACAACAACGACAATTCGCCAACAAAACAACAACAACAAACAACAATAGAAGGAATACGAATATATTTGTAGCTACACATGTTGATTCTTTTACACTCTTGGTGTTGGTGCTGCACAACTATTCCTATCGCAGTTCAGTTAGATTGTCCAACAAGCGTTCCTCTAGCTTTGCAGCTGGAAAAGAGCCGTTGGTGGTAGCTGTGGGCAGCATCAGCGTCAACAGTCAAGCAAGAAGAAAAGACGGCAGCTTGGCACGGGCCGCTCCTCAACGTGTAGGTCGGGCACTTCCTGCGGCATCGAAGCCTGCAACATCAACAGTTTAAGACTATCGCATCGATTCATATCATATTAGACTGGAACTAGACTACTTGGAGACCCCAAGCATCATCAGTAAATCTACGGTATAAACATATACGCAACAAACTACGTTTTTTTTGCGAAAATTTGCAATTACAAAATGTGGCAAAAAGTGTTAATGTGCATTAAAGGCAATTAAACAGTCATTGTCGTTAAGCGTTGAGCATTAAGTTCTTTCAATATTTTTTTTCCATAAATTTCTATGTATGTTCATAACTTGGTTTTATTACAGTTTCATTAGATTAGAATTCATCAGAAAAACCGCATCATTAAACGCATTTGCTGCTGCTTGTTGGAAAAACCTACGCAATTCCTTTTACACCGCGTTCGTTTGTTTTTCTTTTCCTCATTTGTGTTTCTTTTCGATGTTGAAGTTGACAACGATTATTATGTTCACTGTTGCTAATTGTTTTTGTCAGTATAAGATGCAGCATGTAAAGAGTTGCCTCACAATGGGAAATAAAAGACATTAACTTAATTAAATGCAGTTTGATTGAAAAACTTTAAACGTGTTTCATTTATACATCTATCTAATTCATGTTTTTTTGTCTTCATTAGTAATATATTGCGAAAACTTTTAGAAATAAAACAAAAACAAATGTACGAAATGATAGGTATTAAGATAATATCCATCCGTTATAGTAATTTGGTAAAGTTGAAAATTTATTTCGTTATGTAAGTTTTTACATACGGTAATAATTTTATAATTTTACCAAATCTCAATAACGAATTGATATTATAATACAGCATGTTCCCGGATTGACTTATAAACAAAAAAATTGCTCGAACGCCAACTAATTGTTCCAAGTCTAAATTTTGCTGAAAATAATTTGACCTTTTAAGAAACAGTTCAAAATAAAATTTTCCCCAAAAATTAAAACTATAAACATTTTTCTTCTAATTAAGTCGAACCGGGGGATATACTGTACTCATGTAAAACTGGTAATAAGTTGGAAAATGATTTTATTTAAATCCAATAAAATTGTTTTCATTTCTTCTATCTGAAACATTTTGTGTAGAATTTATTTCGTTAAGGCCACGGCGTGAAATAGGGAAATCGACGACCGTGAAATGACCATTGCGCACAGCACGCCAACAGTATTTAACGTTGAGAGCTGAATCGCGCGAAACGGATCTGGATTTAAATACATTTTAAACGCACACCTGAAGCTGCACACAAGTTGTAGTTGATATTAGACCTGCTCAATGCAAATTAGCATTTTACATTTATAAAAGTTAATGGTCTATTTCACAACAATTTCACAGTCGATACGACGACGACGACGACTAGCACAAGCCAATGTAATACGAACGCAGCTCTTAATGAAGTTCGTTTCATGAATGAAATTGAAACACACGCTCAACACGAGCCAATCTATAATTTTAATATGTCACATATTGGAAGCACAATTTATGAATAAAATATTGTGAAAGTCCTCCACTCTTCTTCTTCGCTATGTAGAATTAAGTTAGAGAAGAAGCGTGTAGGTTGACATGAGTGAATTTGACTACACTAAAATACAATGATCGGTGATGTCCTTTCGCAACCGCAACTTCAACCGAAAGTTTTGTCATTGCGACAAGGCAACTCGTTGAATGTGAATGAGTGTAGAAATCTAATAGATTCGTGGCTGGCGCCTTCGATTGCTCGCGGCGTTGTTTTAGCGGCTTCATGTATTTGTTTAATGAGCCGCCTTTATAGACATGTTTTCACTTTAGAACTTTTTCAACAACGTCGCCGACCATCAACCGCTTTGCGAATGAATGGGAAACGACGTTTTACGACAGTTTTCATGTGTTTGAAAAGAAGTTGCGCGCATCTTGCATTAAGCTTCACTAATGTGATGAGCTATAAATGCGCATTTTGCTTTTGCAATTCCAGTTAGTGTACAAATCGTCAACAAGCAATTGCAAATGTGACTTATTTATAAATGTATTATTAATTTTGAGTATTAATTAATTTTACCATTTTCATAAACTGAGAAAAATTTATTTTTCAGCCAATTGTACAATAATTTAAATGGAAGATGCTTAAATGAAACTTAGAATAATTTTTTTTCTCAGTGTACTTTTTTGCACAATTTAATAGACTTTTTCTAAGATTTTATAAAAATAGGCTCATTTTCTTATACAACATTTCGGCATTGAAGTAACCAGAAGAAAAATTATAAAAAATCCCAATTAGAATGAAATTATTAGTAATTCTTAAATAATAAATATGAAATATAATCTTTAAAATCTAATTAACTTAAGCTAATAAAAACAATTTTGATTGATTACTATGTAAATGAACATTTTTCTCACCTCACTTGAAAAACATAGCATGTTATGAAGCGTTATGTAATTAAACAAGATTTATTCAATAAAACGAGTAAATATACCTAGTAAGTGTTAGAGTAAGAGCATTATTTAATACTTGTGTTAATTATCTTATCAATTAATCATCACAATAGCCCAATAAAAACTTTCGTTCATTAAGGATTAATTAATTTTTACTTTAAAGTCTATTCCTATACCTACAAAGATTGATAACACAATTTATACAAAGCGTATTAATTTTCTAAAATGTTAAGAAAAGTCATAAGTAGATAATATTACGATAGAATTGTGTGGGCGTCCAATACATATTTTATTTCATTGCAAAAACATGACATTATTTATGCAATTTTTATATGTTATTTTATCAATCTGTGTGTCCTGTGCTGTCTGTTTGTTGTTGGTTTAACAGCGCAATACCAACCATCAAGTATATCAGTAGTAAAAAGCATCATGCATTTTATATCGCGTCCTATTTAATATGTCATTTATAGGTGGTGGGTGTGCGTTTCACAGTGCAGTCAAACCCGTCGGTTTATTAGATCATGCTGGCATAAAGAGCAACAAACAACCAGTAAAAAAGTCCTCTTTAACTTCGTTACGTTTCTTCGGCTCTTGTAGACTGTCACAGTTCACAGTTCTGATTAGTCTTACCTTCTTGTCTTGTCGTCTTGTTATTTGTTGTCAAAGGATCCAATTCAAAGGAAACTATACTAAAGTTAACCGCATCGCAACAATCAACAATAATGCACCAAGAATATATCCAAAACATATACAGGGTTATCAATTCTTAAGTTAATTGTGCTTAATTTAATGAAATTTATTTTTGTGACACTTTGTATGTTTGTAGTAAAGGGTGTGATTCACTTAGGACGATAATTTATGATGACTACAGGTGAACCAATCCTATACGGTGGTCTCATATGTTTCACTAAGGTGACTTTTATTTCCTCTCCACTTGATTTTATACCAACTTGCACCCAGTAACATAATACAGAATAGATATAAATAAACAGCATCAAAGAAACAAACAACATCAAGTGGTGTGCCTACATTCACATTCATACAAAATACAATGTGTCATAAATGAAAAGTAAAACTTGTTAAAATTTGTTCTCGAAATCTGAATAATAAAATATAACAAACAAACCCAGAAAAAACTAAAGCAGACTACAACAAATTGTATTTTATTATTGGTACTTGTCTTGTAGGGTCTGGTCCACTCATGCTCACTAACTTTACAACTTGGACTATATTTTCACATTGTTATATCAAACAAGCCTTCGGCTTCGGACAAGGCTTAAATTATAGCAAATAAAACTTTCTATAATTTAAACAGTTTTGTTTATATCCTTCCCATAGCAATATGGTCACTCCTTATTGTTATATTTTCCTGTTTTCTGTTTTATTGTAATAGTACCGAGTGATCAAAAATTATCTGCATGGGCTCTGAAACCTTCTACAGATAATTTGACTCTATGTATTGAAAATGGAAAATTATACGACTCGTATTTTTTTATTTTCCCGACTTTTCTCAAACTTACAAGAAATTTTAAATTGCTGGATTAATGACGTCATCACATACGTCATCACACTCGCAATTTTAAATTATTTAAAAATTTGAGAAAATTAGCACAGATTAGACTTTTGGGATTAAGAACAGAATTCTCCTATTTTTCCGAATTTCAAACATTTAAGTAATTTGAAAATGCTGGATTCATGACGTCATCACAATTTTAAATTATCGGAAAGTTTGAGAAAATTCGAAAAAATACGAATTTTCTATTCTTAATCGGCTTAATCAAATAAGGTTGTATTAGGTTTCATTGTTTTTAAATCCATGGCCAACTGATCCAAATAATTTTTGATCCCTCAGTATTGGACAATGCGAACGAAATTCAACTTGTTAGTCTTATTTATTTGATTGTAACATTTGATATGTGTGGACAAGAAAATCACTAAATATCTCGGCTTCTTGACATTTCCTCAGTAAAATGTACAATTTAAAATTAGACATAATGTCGGCAACTTTTATTTTTATTTCTTGAATTAAATAACTTCTGAAATTATTCGTGAACCAGTTGATTCAGTGGAATATGATTAATATTTACGATGAAACTCGTTAAGTATAACTTGGTACATTTGTAACAATTGCAATATTGTATTTATTGAATTATTTATTTTCGCAATTCACAATCATGTATGTTGGGATACGACGGTCAAACGCATTCACAACTGAATTGTCCTTTTATTGTTACTTCTTTGCACTATATTTGTTGTCGTATTGCTTGCAAATGTCTCAAACTCAATAAATAAACACATAGATTTTATGTCAGTGCTTGTTTAATTTGAAACGAAAATGTGCAAACTTTATACGATTGTCATAAATTCTAATCAAAACTTTCGTACATTATTGAACACGTAATTTAAACAAGAGAAAAATAATTCAATCGGTGCTCTGCATATCATTTTGTGGAGGAATTCAAATTGCCGACTTTAAACATGGAAAGGTAAATAAATTGCATTGCAAGCTAAGAAATTAATTTAATTAAGTCTTTCCGACGAATTTTTTTTCTTCACGAACAATTAATAAGTAACTGGAAATCGAAATGCATAGTATTTTTAACCCTTAAACACAGGGTGTTCCATTAACACTGAGCAGATTTGCATTTCCTACTAAAATCATTTTTTAATATGCAAAATTGGCGGGAAATTCAAATCTGCTCAGTATTTTTGGAACACCCTGTACTTCGTGCGCATTAAAAACTTAATGGAATGCCTATTAACTCGATAAAGCCTTTAGAAAAATAGCAACCGGCTCTTAAATTTACTTCATCAAATCCAGCACTGCAGCAATGCGAAAGTAATAAAAGTACCCTTAAAAAGTCGCTTCAGCTGATTAAATCGCAGTGAAGTACTCGTCATTTAAGTGCGCAAAGTGAAAATAGACGCTGCGTCGTTGTTAGAAAATTAATAATCGTGCTTTTACGTATTACATTAATTAATCGTTTAATAGACACAAACTGCATACATGCTGATATAAAGCATTGAAGCACTGCTTGTAGTGCAAAGTGCAAAGTAAGCTCGTAATGTTTTATTGTCAATTTGTGGCGCTTCTTCTCGGCGTTCTTTTCGGTTCGTGGTAGTGATCATCTTTGAAAGGCGTTTTTTTTGTCAATTGGCGGCGGCGCAAGTCAGTCAATTTTAAATAACCATTAACGCACGCGTGCCAATAAACGACACTAAAAGTTTCAGCGACGCATTGCAAATCAAATGTTGTAATTTATAATTTTGTTTTCAGTCTTTAAAGGTGCAAGTAATTCTGTATTGAAAGATTTTCGCCGCCACCGCCTTGACCTGAAATTTAACAACGCCGAATACCGAAAGGAATTGTGGATTTATCGGACGCCAGCTAATAAATTATAAGCACACAGCGCCGAATACAATTCGCAATCATGTATGTAGCATTATGTTCAAGAGCAAAACATTTCGGCAAACGAAAGTTCATCATATATGGAGTGAAATCCGCTTTTATTTCAAAACTTGTTGTTACATGAATGCTTTTTGGCTTTATTCGACGACGCACTCCATGTTGTCGCCGGCAAGTCGCCAATGCATTACAACATTTTATGTATTTTTTTTATTAAATCAAAACAACAAACACGAAACAAATCACTAAACTCAACAATTTATTTGCAGATTGTTGTTGCAAAAAATATGTGTAAATCTGAAATTATTAATTAAATTATGAGACCATTTCACAGTTCTAGTTCATTAATTATGTCTGCTTAGTAGTAAACGACTCATAGATTATTAATTATAAAAGATTAGCGCCACTTGAAGCGATAATTATAGCGTTTAATAACAAGCCGGTGTCTTTGTACAAATACAAAGAAAATAAAAGAAATGAAATAAACGAACATCCAATTAAACTAGAAACAACTTGAACTACTAATACAAAGTAAGAAAGTTCTCCCGGAATCATCAAGCAATTATTTTCTCGTCACGTATTTAGAACACTTTGTATCGCAGGACTTTTAATAGATTAAAGAGAAACACTTACATCTAATCAAAGCCAAACACCAAACCAATCAAATACGATGCTACCGGAAGAATTAGTCTTCAAGTTGGACAGTATCACCGAATCACCAAAACTAACAAGAAGTGTTGCTGCAATCAATCGAAATTAATTTTATCGCTCATTTTCTAATAGCCTATTTTTTTCTAAGAGCAGTTTCTAAGCTTTCATGGCAAGTTGAAGTGTTAACTTTGACGCCTTGACGCTTCTTTATTCCCGTTGTTGAAGTTGATAAACTTAAAATTATTCCAAGTTAATAACAAACGATTTATTTTCTTTTACAAAATCAACGCCGCTCGCCGCTTCTCATGACTTGGCTTTATAAGAGGATAAAACTAAGAAATGAGTTTGAGCAATCTTGAAAAATAACTTCAAGTTAAATATTTTATTAATGAGTTTGTATTTTTAGTGTTTGCTTTGGCTACTGTTTCATCGCCTTTTATCACGATGACATTTCCATATCACGTTTAATTTTTCATCTGAAAAATATCTCAATGGTTAAATTGCAGGAGTCCAATTATATTTAAAATATTTGTTTATCCTATATCATTGTCTTGCATAAATTTACTTGTTGATTTCTACTTGGCTCGTTAATTGGAAATGATTTGCAATGCATGTGCTTGTTGAATGTTATTCTTAAATTTCTAGTGAATAATGAGATTTAATTTATTACAAAGAAGATAATTGCAATAGTGATATGTTAAATACAAATAAAAATGGAAAAAGAAAGCAGAAAGCCGCTTTTGATTAAATCATGAAGCTTAAAGTTATGTGTAATAAAATTAAAAAGGATTTCAATTATGATCACGAGTTATGAAATTGTCTTGACAAATATGGAGCCTCCGAAAACGTAATAAACCATTATAAACAAGTAATTTATTATTAATTTAATTTATTCATAAATTACAGATTCTCCAATTTAGGTTCAAAAATGCAAAAAAAGATTATTTAATAAAATCAATTTGTTTCTTCCAGGGATTTGTAAGATATTCAATTCACAGCGTGTTCTTTATGTAATCGTAATCATTAGATAGCTACAAGTTTTCTGAAATTGAAATTATCCCCGGGCTTCCTCAATGAAATTCAATATACATTTTTGTACGACGAACAACACTGAAGAAAAAATTCGTAGACTCGTGACTCTTCGATGGTGGCATAACTCTCCTGCTGTGCTCATCAGCTGATCCTGTTCGTAACAAATTAGTTTTTAATAAACAATTACAATTAGGACAATTGCCCAATTAGTTTGCATGCTGAGATTCAAACATATTAATTGATTCAAATTCCATGCTGCTTCCTGCCACAAGCCACATATTCCACTGAAGATGTTTCAATAAAAGTCAACACGAATTTATTTATTATTAATAATTTGTTTATTCAGACTCAGAGGCAAAAGTCAATTTGTAACTTTTTATGATCCAATTTGTTTCGTCTCAAACACCCGAAACGTGAAACGGTATCAAGAACTGATCTACGATAAATCAAAAGCAATCGCATCTTATGTGTACGCAACTAATGAGCTTGCCATTCGTTAATGAACGTTGAGACTAATTAATCCGGCGTCAGTGTCCGCATGCGCGCATAGAAAAATTTTAATTGCGCGACTCGTTTCGAACGCGCTACCGTTCGACGCAATCAACAACGCATCAGGTAGCTTGATTAAGCTCCCAAATTATTTACCAAATTATTTCATACCTAATTAACTTCTTATCTCGTCTTGTATCTAACGAGTAACGCTGATGAACTCCAAATGATTCGCTTCTTTATCTTTATTTCCTGTACGTACCTCAACTATATTGATAAACAAACATTACCAGAATTTTTTCGATTTAAAATAATGGAAATTTTCTTAATTATAAATTGAATTTTTAACGCATAATAGTTAATCAAAGCAAAAGTAATAGAATTTTATGAGTTCAGAACGTGAAACTAAGAATGCGGAATAGTTGGAATTTCAAATTCAAATTGAACGCGCACGTCAAATACATTCTATTAGAATAACTAAATCTAATAAAGAGAGAAATGGATCCATTTCTCAAGTGAAGTAGTAGAGAAAGGAAACATCGTATGTGGACGCACCTGCCTCGAATAATTTATTAAAATTATCGACAGCGCGCGTCCACTTTGCTCTCTCGAATTTGAATAGTTTCATAGTTTCAGTTCTGATACGACACGCGTTTCGTGCAACGCATTGTTTTAATCCTACGATATTACGATTCGAACAAGTATAGATGATGGGGAAGGTCGTTCTGTGGGTCGTGTAGCATATTCACATACAGGGTGTATCAACAAACTAATATTTTTTATCAAATTTAATTTTGAAAAACGCCATGAATTGTAACACTTTGTGGAGTGAATTATTGCATTGTAGCGTTACAGTTTTGAGCATGATTGTTGTCGTTTGAATTTTCAGATTTAAATATTATGCTCGTTTGAATCACATGTGAGAAGTGAGAAGAGAAAATATTCGTTTATTGTATTGTCGATTGCTTCAACTGTTTCAATTGAAGATCATAAATTACAAGTTGATATATTTTATTGACGCATTTATTTCGAACACAGCAACACGCAAAACAAGAACAAGTTGTTTTTAACATAAAATTATTAGATTTTTACAAATTCAAAACACAAAACTAAACTAGTAGAAGTCCTGTCATGAAAGACGTCTTTTCTATCTCTTCCTGTGATCATTTTCGAGTTTCGAGTTATCCAGTTTTCGTATTCACTTGACGAGGACGACAAGGACGTGTCTAAACTCGCACTTGTCGCGTCTGCGTAATCAGCGCAAATCAGCAAACTCAGACAGAAAGCGAAATTTACGAGCGACTTTTAATTCCTCTCTATACGTATACATTGCCTATAGACATGAGTTGCAAGACCGAAGACGAAAAGTTTCATGGCGACATTCAAAGGACATTCAGCATGGAAATGATGCTGCGCTCAGAGCATCAGCGCACCAGTTGCAGATGTTATCGGCGTTCGTCCTTCAAAAGGCAGGCTAACAAATCTGAAATCTGATTTCAATAACAAATTCGGAGCTTGTTCGCTGAATGCAATGCGCTAGGTGCTTGAGCATCATTATTCGAATCGACTTTGTTGGCGACGCGACGGGTGTGATCGCATGCGATTTGCGCACGTCTTCGTTTGCGAATTTCGTATTTTTCTATAGAAACATGCTGTAAGACAAGCAACTATCAGTGATACACATCTACAAATGAGCACCGAGCGCGGGCAGCTTACAAGCATAGACAGCTTGAAGCATGCGACTTTTGATGTTATCAGTCATACGATTTCGGAACGTCCAAAATTTCAACAGTTTTAATGAGACATTTTGCAATAATTAAGAACTTTTCCAAACGAAATCGCACAATTTGCATCCCACATGCCTTGAAATCCTTCGACTGTTCGGAACATTTCAAGAATTTCACTTTAAACAAATCGTCGACGCATTTTCGCCAAACACATAAATTCCGGAATGCCTTCGTCACCTATTCAAAGGCTTGCAAACTTCAGTAAGACGGACATGCGCAATTTACTTCAAGAATTTCGAGTACTTTCCAAGCTGAACAACGAAATTTCTACAACTCGACAAGTATCCACTTAGACTTTTAACATACCAGAACTGTAGTATCTTCGAATTGAAAAATGCTAAGAATTAAAAGACTTCTTTTAGTCGAGCACAAGTAATGTTATTGTTAGCGTGCGTCTGAAATAAAACGAACAAATGAATTCAGGCACGTGCACTTAACATTAAATTTTCCTCAATTTCGACAAGTCATACCGCGATGATTTCAAGTAGCATCGGTACAATTTCTTTAAGCGCCAATGATGAAGTTATTATTTAAATCGGACTGTCAGCGAGCTCAAAGTTAGATCTCAGGCACTCAACGCACTAAAATTCGGCAACGCCTCGTCCTCCCCGTGCATCTCTACTTAATTACAGGTTTAAAGAAAGCCTCGGCTCTAGCTTTAAACAACGTTAACGTTAACATTTTCAGCTCTAACTGTAATTGCAGATCGCACGTTCGGCATCGGATTCGGGCGTTTATGTTTCCAGCCTCTTTTTTTCCGCCAAGGCATCGATTACTGGTGCTGCACGTAGAGTTGTCACGGTTTTGTGCACTTTATATCCGATGTGGTCCTCCTCATGGGGTTTTAATGGTTTCGAAAAGTGCCTTTTATGCGCCACGCGCAATCAACGCACGCATACAAATCTGCAATTAAGCAGCTCACTTGCCGGAATTAGTAGCGTCTTGGATATTTATTACCAAATTTCATTTAAGTCGGTATATTTAATGGTAACACGTGAGCTATGAGCTATGCACCTAACTTGGTTTTCAACTCGTTGGCTTGGAAAGTTTTTAGTGCTTTTGGCTTCTTTACTTTATGTTGGCTTTTTATTGTTTCCAACATCTCAATTGTTGGCGTGTTTGCCTAATTTGGCGCTTGGATTGTTACGCGCTCATTGCAAACGCACCTACAAGTCCGAAAAAGTTGAGTTAAGACGATTTGCCTACTTTAAATTTCGTTGCAAAATCGCGTTTACATTTTTTTCAATGCGCAATGTGCAGAACTTTCTGATACAATTGATAATAAAACATCAAAACGATAAAAAGAAATTGCATATGAAATCATGTTTTAGTACCGCTGATAGCAAATTTATACCAATAAAATACAATTTTATAATAAACATTTACTTGTAAATCAAAATGGATGCAACATGTGCATCTTCAATTCAGGACGATTCGATTTCACTTGAACACAATACCTTTAGTTTATAAAATTATTCCTCCTATAAAACATAGTTTTCATCTTTATATTTGTTTTAGTATGGCAGCTTCTGCATCTGCATTCGCTTTCTGATGTTTAAAAACATTGTTTGCTTTTTTCAGTCGCACCTTTGCATCGACTGTCTGAAATCTTCTTCAATAAATAACTTACGATATTGCCGCCGTTTAAGTTACCACTTTTTGTTTTATTGTACATCAAATATTTACAATATTTTTTAATAAATTGTTGAAAACGATTTTCCTTGTTTTCTTAATGGATGATTAATTTCCTTCTTATCGAGTCGAAAAGTGTCAGCCTAGTAAAACATTTTGATTAAACAATCTTACAGAAATCAATTTATAATGTCCAGAGGCCTTTTATAAGCACCATTAACACTTGTAATATTACACGATCGCCTTGTATGCTAGTCGCCAGTCTTGCATTAAGATTGAATCCATGTTTACAATTCATCGTTTATCGTTGCATCGTTCGTAAAATGCAAAGATCAAATACCGAAACGCACCTTTGCTTTAACTGACCAGTGAGTAAGGTGCGCACAGTTTATCTTCACTTTTAGCCAAAGACGTGCGCTTCCTAATGATAGAACACACTTACTTCTGTGCTATGCCGGCTTGGAATCTTCCAAGTTAACTTTGTTGCCCCTTTAATGTTTGAAAAATCACGATTTTCAACCAACTTACCAACTGCACCAACTTATCTTCAGTCTTGTGTGCTTTTAACTTCTATCTTTGGACTTAGGACAAAGTTTTCCTCGTATCTAAGTGAGAAATGAAAAACATGTTTTATTTTTAATAATATTTATTTATCTTTGAACATAGGGTGCCAATTAGCAACTAATGTATAAATCTACTAATGTTATCACCGCATTCGAATATAATGTTTGGCATATTGATATTACGCACATTTGCACAAATTAAACGCAGTGGGGAAGCTGATGCGATAATTATAATCACATTAAAATGTCAACTGTTTCCAATTGATTTTTTGCCAATATAATCAATATTAGTTTTATTTTAAACGAAAACTCTAAAGAAATGACATTATTAATTATGATTATTGCTTTCGAGCTCGTCTGCATCTGCATTTGCAGTAATCAAAGAAATAAGTAAATTGAAGAAGTTGTTAATAGCGTTAAGACGTCAATTTATTGCAATTTAATCGCTTCGGTTTGCAAATTTTATAATTCCAATTTGCCATTACGACCATTCACACAATTATCTGATAATTTTTAATTTATTACTTCCAATTGCAAATAGCAATAGTAGAAAAACTGGAAATTGACAATTTTCAATTGCGCGCGATTTGAATTTTATACTTATTTGCATTAAAAGCAAGCAAACTTAATGCAGTGTGAAATGTGAAAATAATTTAAATTATGCATTTTGCATATTTTCCGTCTTAAATATCATCCAGTCATAAATAAAACGAGTTCTTGAGATATTTTTAATTTCTTTAAAACCCAAGCAGAAATTGAATTCAAGGATTACATTTGCCTTTAATACTCTCAGCACGATGAAGCGCCAGCCGAAATTCGACACGAAATATTAAGCTGCGACGTCTGCAAGGAGAATTTAAGTCGGCACATAATTTAACCCCAACAGTCGTTTCCATCAAGTTAATAAATTATGCGCGCTGTTTTAATTACAATCTTGTGTATCAGAAACGAAAAGAAAACTTTGTGGCCTTGCAACTGGATTCGAGGCGAAGTTCACGTTCACAGTTCTGATCGCAGTTAGAGTTTGTTTGTCTATTCTATTGTCGTATAAGCAAGTCGACAAATATTTGCCGATGCTACTTCTTGAGCTTGTGCTTAGCTTGAGCTTGGGCATCTCTCAGTGTCGTTGGCTGTGATGCTGGGTAGCAGGTTGTTAGTTGCGCTTCTTCACGTACTTACCGTACGTTAGGCGCACGTTAAGTTAACTTAAATCGATAATAACGCGTATAAACTTTACTTTTCCCACGGCCAGGATGCCTGAAACTCACGCTGAAGTATAGATTGTATTCACTTAGACTGTAGATCAACAAACTGCGCAAGCAGAAGCAAAATAACTCCAAGGAAACAAGACGTAAGTAAAGCTAAGGATTACGCGTTCCGAAAAGCACAATAGGCATTCAAGGAGTGATGTCCAAATATACAGAGTGTTGTCCGGCAAACGATAGAATTGTGCTGTCCGCAACCAACTTGTACGTGTAATGATTACATCTGCAAAAGGACGAAGACTGAAAATTTAGAATGAAAAATAAATTCTTCCAAAGCATGCGAATCTAACAGACATGGACATTAATTGTGATCAATGTAAGCCACTCGGCAAACTCATAACTCAGCCAGTAAAACAATGACGTACAAATGACAATCACGCATTGACTCATTGATGAACATTGACGAAGATATAACTAAGCTACGAAGAACGTTCAGTTCCCACATTTGTTTTGTTTTGTTTTGTTCCAACAATATTTGTTCGTTTGAGCTCTTTTGCATTTCGCCAGATATTCTGATGGCGCGATGACAGCGCATAAAATACAACATGGTCACAAATATAAATCAAGAAGCCGGTGCGTAAATTACCGAAACCACAAGAGGGGAACAAATTCGCAATGCGCGTGTTTGTTGGTTCACAAGTTGGCAACATTTGCACCTTGATTTATACCAACCTACGTTGCGCATTGTCATAATTACATCTTGTGGGGGGTAAACGAAACGAACGAACCGTCCTGTCGAATTACACAACGATAAATTTCACCAACTGAAGTTTGAACATGATTTACATATTTTCAAAGCTGCGCTTTCTTGTCGTTGGGAATGTAAGGTGATGTTCTTATTTGTATAAATAATCATTAGCTAATGAAAACACGATTGTATAGCGATCGGAATGCGAGTTATCTTGTGCTCTGCTATTGCGGTATGTTAAATGATTATTTTGAATCTATCAAATTCCAATTATTGAATCATTAGGGATAAGATCAATTTAGATCAATCTTTCAACTAACTTCTTGTAACTCCAAACGCAATTTGTTTAATATTAGTATAGTACGTTTCTGGTACGTTTCGAAATTTGTTATTGGAAACATGTGACGACAGGTGGTCCCCAATTCATACTAACTATTAATCCATTGACAGGAACATGAAGTAGGCAGATAGATAGAAATGGGATTGGAACCACCCAGTTTCATTCGACAAACGCTGTAATTGTTTATTTTATTCATCTTCTACTTTGTATTAATTATTTACTACTGTATTGACTATTATATCCATAATAAAAAAAATATTGATATATAATGAAATCTGTTATACCGAGAGATAAAAAATTATCCATGTGATGGTGATCTTAGCTTATATCGCGTCACGTTCAAATAGACGAATAAAATTACGACGGTGGCGCCACCCAAATTCGGTTTTAAAATTAGTTGAAAATCTTAAATAAAATGTTCGGCATTAGTATTTTTGCCTTACATCACAAATTACACAAATTCTTTCACTTCGTACATGATTTTTATATAATTACTGCGTATCTAGATACAAATCATGTCTATCTGGAAGCGTCAAATTTCGCCACTGGCACTGCAGTCTGTTAACTTTGTTTACCTATAATTCAACCAAGTTTTTGACATTTTTTTCATGCACCAAAAAAACGCACTCTATTTTATAGTCTATGAATACCATGATCCAAATAATTTGTGATCATTCGGTATTTATTGCTTTTTAACAACCGCAGATTAATTGTAATTTCATAAATGAATGACGCTCGTTTTTTGCGCGACTTTAACAAACAAGATAAAATTACAATAAACAACAAACATCTACGCGTACACCAGTTATTGCTTCAATTTCGTTATGACGAATAAATTTGACTTGAAGCAATACTGCTGCTATAGTAATAAGTAAGTATATGAGTCGTTACCAAGTGGACTTTTATCGGCCCATATAAAATATCTCTGCTTGAAATCGCGCATCATCATTCAGCTCCAACTCGATTAGAAATTGAAATTGTTAATAAAATTAACGCTCATCATTAGCTTTCTAATCAGTCTGTCAGTATCATCGTCTGTGCTACAAGCAAAAGCACCGCAGAAACAACTTTAAGCAAGATGAGCGACGATGTGATTCGCACCAAGTCTGAGGGTACCTCATCAGAAGGTGTGCGCGATCAATATGCTGATGGTAAGGCTGCAAAAGTATGGGAAATCTTCATCGGCGATAAGAAAAGCCGCACGGAGTGCTACAAGAATTTCCTCATTGGTCTCCTCCGACAGAAAGGATGCAAAAGGATATTGGATGTCGCCTGTGGTACAGGGTAAGAACTACACCAAAATTAAAACGAAAAATTTTGCTCAATTTAACAAAATAAAACGCGTGTCCATAGGGTTGATTCAATTATGTTGCTAGAAGAAGGTTTTGAAGTTGTTTCTTGTGATGCTTCGGACAAAATGTTGAAATATGCATTGAACACACGTTGGGAGAAGAGAAAACAACCTGC
>JARJDT010019962.1:0-15548 GCA_030264655.1 Leptusa sp. GC000079
AACGCGCCGCTCGCTCAAAACGCACAAAAGTGCAATATCCCGAGTTCCCGAGTTAGAGATTTCGCTGGCTGAAATAAAAGTTGAATTTCGTCGATAGCTGCTCAGGCGGGGAAAGGGAGCTCCTCGCATATTTTCTTTCTAAGCGCGCTGTGCAGCTACGCTGCGTCTGCGGTGTGCTTCCTGATATACCAACAATTTGTTGTGCTTGCATTTTTCGCATGAATTTCTCTTTTCTTTTTGCTCAAATAATTAAATTAAACATTAACATTAAACGATTTAATGAAATAATAAGTTTCTTAACTGAATAGATGCAGTTTTGTGATTTTCTTGCAAAAAATAATATAAAAAACATTTGAAATACTTTTACAGAAATACACTAATAGAAAGAATTTAAATGAACATTATTTAATAATATTGTAGAAGATAGTTAATATGCATTAATTGGATCTTTTCGAATTTCGGTAAAGGAGATCAATTAAAAATAATAAAAGAAATTAAGCAAAAATAACGAGGTAAATAAAATCCAACCAGGGTTTAAATAGTTTAAACGAAATGGCGCTGCAATCAGTTTTTTATAAGTTCAAAAGTTATTAAAAAGTTATTAAATTTATTTTGTTGACTAGTAATTGCAACTGTATTTAATTCCATTGAAGCTTCTTCATAATTAAAATAAATAAATAACAATGAATATGTATGAATATAAAATAATTAATTAAAACATAAAACGTTGAGAATGTTCATTAAACAAGACACGGTTGTTGTTCATAAGTTAAACATATGCCAAGATTATCTTCGGGTGATTCTTCGCGCCCAAATCCACCAAATTGCACACCAACGGTGAAAGGCAAGACGTTGCTTTCAACCCGACAAGGTTTTTCGTCGTCTGGACACAACGAGCTGCCACAATGTGCCAAACTACAATAGCCGTTTTGTGTACTTGTAGGCATTCCAGTCGGCTAAAGAATCGTTAAATTATTAAATGAACACTTTTAAAAGAGAGGTAACCTACCAAAAGAAGATCGTCGTTATCACAAGGCAATAAAATGCGATCTGTGCAGATTTCCATCATGCGAGATTGCAGTGATACTTCGTCGTTACCATTTGTAATTAAATTTGCAGACGAGTACCCATCACCCGAACCCACTTCTGAATCGATTTGTTCTTGATCGTCCTCCTGCGTTATTTGATCGTCGTTGTTATTAGTATCATTTTCGTTATCATTTCCAGTAGTTGGATTTCCATCGTTATTGTTTACTTGTTGATTGTTGTTAAAATATTGAATGTGTGGTTTAATGTTGCCAATTTTAAAGGAATTATCGTCGCATGGTTCGTATGCAATCGAACACATACCGTCTTCTTGTCGCATGCAAATGTTGTAGTCTTGATTGGCTAAGTGACGACCGTTTTCGGCAAAATTCA
This sequence comes from Leptusa sp. GC000079, assembly GCA_030264655.1. Classification (NCBI taxonomy): domain Eukaryota; kingdom Metazoa; phylum Arthropoda; class Insecta; order Coleoptera; family Staphylinidae; genus Leptusa; species Leptusa sp. GC000079. The sequence continues at coordinate 1,420 of JARJDT010019962.1, forward strand.
TTGTTTGCAAAACGCCTAATACGAACTGAGTTATGATAAGGATTCACAGTGCGCGTTTACATTTTGTTACCTTTGGTGCCTGTGTGATACTGCAAACATCCTTCAGGAGCTCTCTGCGCGAAAGGTATTTGTGTTATTCGTATTTCCCATAAACGCGAAACAGTTTTCCTGCTCATATTCATACTTATAATGATTGCGTCATCAATATCATCCACGTCATAAAATACTACAGATTAATTGTAACTATTTATTGCTTTAATTTTTTTTTTTAAATATGGCTTACCGTGGTGTCCACTATTTATTCCGCACAGTGTTAATTCGTGGCTATTTCCCCCGGTCATTACAAATACGTCTTCTTCACATACGCCAGTTCTTCGATTTGGTTGCCCCTATAATAAGGCAAATATAACATTTCTGAAGCATAAATCATTATTGAGTGAGTTACCAAATTGAAATGTACAAAATCCAATTTGAGCTGCACAATTTCAGGAGCAATTTTTTTTATTTTTAATGTACAAGTCTCCATTTCTCTTGTTAAGTCCGGAAAGTTTGGATTTACAAAATAAGTAATGTTATTGTAAACATCTTGATCGCATGTTGCAGTAACTTTAAATAAATTTTGATTAATGTGTGATTTCATTCAAGCTTTACACTTTGCACTTACAAACGCAACAAACGCCAAAACCGAGCGCACATGTTCCGCGTGAAGTACCGCTTTGCATTCTGCATTCGTACGGATTCATGCAAACTCCTAGAAGTTTTCAACTTGTTGAATGCTTTAATTATTAAGTTAACATTTACCTTTGCGCCTGCCATCATTTGCATTACATTCTTCTTCAACAGGTATTGGGAAAAAGTTTAGAACTGCAACAGGAACAAAAGCTCGCCGAATTAAAAAAAATCTTTGCAAAAGAATAAATGTCCTTACCTTTAGGATTTCTTGTTAAGTTTAAATTTAAATTTGGACTTAATTGTGATTCAGTATCATTCCAAATATCAACAACAGGTGTACAATGAATAGAACAATTAAAAACGTAAACGAAAATCCACAAATCCACAATTATTCGAATATTGTGAGCCATATTCGTTAAGTCATCGCTAAATATTTTTGCTTCATCGATGATGCGATGGCAAGAACTGAACTAAAATGAAGAACAGAGTCTTCACCGGTTGCACAAGTTTGTAATACTTTTAAAGTTTGTTGTTTCGTTTTCTTATTGGCCATGGCATTGCCATTGGCAACGCTTTTGCCGTTTACAGTGCCACTTCCATAGCTTCGCGTTCTCAATGTTTAGTTTTTCAAATTTGATTTGCGATGGGAGACGACGTATTTTTCAAACACGTATTAGTTGTGTCGTTATTTAATGAAGTTTTATTTAGTTTTTGCGTTGATACGCGCAAATATGTGCGTACTTGCGAGGCCATGAAAGGATGTGAATGAATAAGTATGCCAAGCAAGTTCAACTTTGGTCTTGGGTCATTTTTCGTCTTAAGTGTTTATTTATACATACAAGACGCACCAGAAGTAGTTCAATGTCCTTTTTAACTTCCTATTTAATTTTAGGCACTTCGATCAAGTCATTTACTAATAAGTGTTTTTTGCAATATGTATCATAAACTAACATGTTGCAAGTGGATCCTGCTTTTTAATAGGTGACTTAGTTCTGCAATAGTTTACTTTTATACATATTTCTATGCTACATTTGTTTAATATGTGTGTTTGTGTTTATGCATTTACAACACAAACCGTTATATTTGCATTGCTTGAACTGGTTTAATATCGGCTGTAAAATGACTTGCACACTACTTTTCAAATAAGTGTCTTTACTCAGAAACTAACTTTATGTTGCTTTTATCAACTTTGAGTCAATCGAAAGTGATTTATTATAATCCATAACAAATGCTTGTCTTGCAAAATGTTGTCTTAGGTCATCTTAATTTTAATTATGGAATGTTTAGACACTTACCTAGAATTCTGCTGACCTGAAAGTATTTTGGGGCAATAAAGCAATATGTGGAATAAAACTTCAAGAGATATGAATATAATGATTAAATATAATCAAAAAATTAAATTACACCATTACAAAATATAAATTATAAATTAATACACAGTAGCATACACAGTAATTAATTTTAGGCGTAACATTTTCATTACTTAATGATTATAAATAAAAATAAATGACAAGTTAAAATAAGAATATTAAATAGATTACATTATAGTTTATTATAGTAATAATCATGAGGAACTATGAGCTTAAAAATTAATCGTTTCGGTTTGATAAGATTTGTTTTGCTTTTGAATTCAGCGTTACGTTTATTCAATCAATTTATGTTACAAATGTTGCATTTGTTTCCTTTTTATTTTAGTTTAGTTTGCTATTTACAAGTTTTGCCATTATTATAAATATGTTGTGAGTGTTTTCCCTCCTTTAAAACATTAGATACATAAAGGGCAAATATTTTATAAATTAAGTCTTAAATCATCACTTCACTACAAATCCCTGTTCTGCATTGTTTAGCCTTGCCAATACTAGACAAATCCAAAGTATAATTTACAAAATGAATAACATTGATTAAAGGAAAACATAATTTATGTACAAACAAAAACTGAACAATGTACAAAATTTAAAGAAATTAAAAAATAATTAAATAAAATAATTTAATTTAAATGCATGCAATGTTGTTTCTTTTTTTTTTCTTTAAAGAAAACGAAATATCAATATTTATGTAATCAAAAAATAAACAAAGAAATAAAAAACAATAACAACAATAAATTCGTTTTAATAGTTCCTGTTTCCGTTTTAGGTTTAGGTATGTCTGTATAGTACATTCTCAATCCTCAATCGTATATCATCATTTTCCTCACCGTTATCAGCAACAATTTCTACACTCCGCTCGTTTGCGATTTATTTATGCGTTCAGCATTCATTCCATTTTCTATCTTATGCTTACAGCATACAGGCAACTAGCCCAGCCGCAGCCAGACCGATATTTTCTAAATTTTCCTACAATTTGCTATGCTCGCGCTTGCTTGCTTGCCATTTAACTAATCTTCATCTTCCAGCAGATTTTTCCATTTATAATTTAAGTAAACGATTACGTAAAATCACAATTTAAAATATAAATAAATAAATTCATTTAGGATTTATGGCATGTCTGCTTGTTACTTTACATAATGTTTGCGTTTTCTTATAAGTATGCTATGTTACTTTACTTAGTTTAGTTTAATTTAAACAATATAGAATATATCAATATATATCATAATAACGGCAGTTTTTAGTATTTAGTACTGAATTATATTCACAAAAATTGAAATAGAAACATTTAACCATTTTATTAACTGTTTGCTTTTTATTTTAGCATAGTTTTCTCTTAGTTTTTTCGTGTTTGCTTTGCTTGAAAAATGTTGTTGTGCTGTATTCTTATTGCGTTTTATTCGTTTTTCGCGTTTATTTTGAAAAATAAAAATTCTTGTATCTTACAACGAAAAAACAATCTGCATTTGCATTTTTATATAAAGTGTGAATTGTTTATAGGTGGTTATACATAGGGTTTAAGTTTTTAATCGAAGTGTAGTCATAGAACAAGTGAAGCCCAATTCGTATAATGTATATCAAGTATGTATAGAGAAAATTCCTTTACATGTGATTAATTTTAATTGAATAAGATATTTATAAAAACGACCTATGCCTGCCCTGTACAAATACATTTTATAATAAAACGACGAAATTCATTACTCGCTCATGTTTCACATATTTCTTTTTCGCATTTCTCTCAGCTCAGTGTGATCTTTTAGCTTTTAATTCTTCAGCACATTTGCGTGCTTGCTTCCTTTCTTTCTAATCTAATCTAGTGATATCGATATATAATATTTGTCTACATTCATTATCACTTAGCGCATGCAACTTTGTAAATGGTAAAACGTGTAAAACAAAAACAAACAAATCAACAAGTTAGCATCAAGCCTTTTTACTTTACTCTTAATTATCGCTAAATACTTCGTGTATATTGTTGTATATAAGTAAATTTAGATAGATTTCGCGTTGTTTTTCAAACTCTGCGTTGCATCTCCATTCTCTTTTCAATTTTATAATCAATTTTAATTTAAATACATCATTAACAATTTAATTTCGATTCGTATACCAAAATGAAACGTATTAGGGGGGGGATTAAAGCTCGCTTACATTTACGATTTTAGATGTCTTCATCTGTTTCCTTTGAATTTCAATATTTACATGCCTTCAATGTAATTTTATAGCAATATTATAGATAAGTAATAATCCAATATAGTTTCGTGGGGTTTTCGTTTTCTTTCATTTTCATTATTTCAATATTTAATTTATTAATTTAAATGCCAATGTAGATTATTTTGCATGAATTAACAGTCATATTGTCACTTAATTGTTTTTAGTTTTTTGTTTATTTTCTTCAAAAGCTTAATGAGTTTGTATCTATTGTATGATATGTATGAACGTTTTCTTTTCTAGTGCGTGTTGTTACTTGTATCTTGTAATATATGTATAATGTACAGGATGAACATTTATTTGTTGCTCTTGTTGAATAAAAAGTAGTATATGTAGAATTATAGTATATGTATATTTGGCTATTCATTTTTAAATATTTTTAGATTTATACTAGCAAGCTAATCGCTTTGTTTAAAATTTCTACTAAAAAAATAGGAAATAAGTAACCAAAAAAGCAACAAAACGTTTATTTACAATGTGTACATAGTTCGTGTTCATTTTTTTGTATGTTTTTCGTGTATTTATTGAAAAAATATTTAATTTAACTACAACTAATCTCAATCAATCAATGAAAATCGACGAGTGTTTGTCATATTCTTGCTTTTTTTCGCGCGCAAATCGCAAGCGCAACGACTTCTTGTATTTATCATCTAGCCTAACAAATTGATTATTATCGTGAATAAATCAACAATAATCAAGATCAATTAAACATGAGTACTTCAGTCTAATACCTTAATAATTAATCAGTTTCATAATATTAGTAATCAATTGCGGTTGCATTGAATTATGTAAATTTCGACTAAGTTCATCTAATGCTAGATACTATACCGTTTCAAAAGCGGTAAAGTTTTGGCTGCAGTTTGTTGAATTCATCTAAGGCTTCACCCTAGCATTGACCAACGAATTCGTCGCACTTTTGAAGCTTTCACTTCGGGCGAAATCGATTTCCGCGTAGGAGAAGCCGCCCGCCTCCGTGTTCATACCACTGTCGGCGTTTTTCGGCGTGCGTGGACTTTTGCTGGCGTCATCGCCAGCATTGTCGCTCGACGCTAAATCTAAACTGGCATAATGCAATTGCTGTGCATTCGGCGGCGCATTTTCCTGCCCGCCCGTCGCACTATTCACTGAACCTGGTCGCGAACCCACCAGCGTGCTCACTTCACTGCTCTCGGAGCTCGGCCGCGAAAACTTCATCGATCCCGAGGAGGTTTCCTCATCGATAGGTTTGAAGCAACGCAAACTGAGCTCGTCTTCCGTCGACGATGAGATGATGCCTACGCCTGGCTGCATTAGAGCATAATCATCGATTTCGCGATTTGCTGGTGCGATTAATCCCGTGCTTCTTAAGGTAAGGGGCCCCCCCGTCGATAGCGACGACGGCCGGTAATTTACGTAGTTGGGTTGATCACCGCGCTCGAAGTTCATCAAGGCGTAATCGTTCTGATCACGGCGAAAGCCTGACGCTTGATACTTGGCATTGAGGACTGTCGACGGCACTTTGATGCGTGAACTCGCCGTTGTCGCCGTTGGCGCCGTTGTAGTCGTCGGGGTCTTCGTCTCGGGACTCTTTGAACACACAGGCGAGCTCGGACTATTCAGACTCAGGGGGAAGATCGTCGAGGAGCTGGATGGCGTCGTGACGCTTGAGCTCGAACTATCCTTGGAATCACGCCGGCTGTTTTTACGCGATCGCGATTTGGGCAAACTGTTCTGCAGGGGCAATATCATCATCTTGAACTTGTCGTAGCCGCTCGTGGGCGGCTGAATGTTGATTGGTTTTGAGCGCGTGTTGCTGTCGTTCTTTGTTTTCACGTGATTGTGCTGATTCTTACGCGCCGTCGTTCCGAACGACATGTTCGTGTAATCGCTCACCGTGGGCGTCTTGCCGCCGCCTAAGCACATCTCAACGTAGCCCTCGTTCTCCCGCTTGTTGCTCGTGGGATGATAATCCATGTCGATGTAATCGATCGATGACGGCGAGCCTTGTTGATTAATGTAGCTTAGCGTCGAGCGCACTGGCGATGCGACGTACATATCGAGATTGTTGTTCTTCGGATGAAAGTTCATGTCCATGTAATCCGTGGTGGGCGTGTATTGCGACAATGGCGACGGGGATGTTGACGTGATTGATGAGAGCGGTGATAGCGATGGGTTTTGTGGCGATGTCGATGGTTTCATCTTGTTCGCGCGGCCGTCCATTTCGAGGTAGTCCGAACGCGCTGGCTCAAAATGTGGAGGTTTATTGGGGGAGGTGCCGGGCCGCATCTCGACATACGGCGATGGTTCGAACTTTTCTATGAGGATAGGTGCCCCAGGTCGCATATCCACGTATCTGTTCAGCAACAAGAACAGAAAACTATTAAAAAACAGGAAACCATCAATTGCACCCTTAACTAATCGACTTACCCTGAGGGTGTTTTGTTTTTGTGTGTGTTATGCGGGTGGTCTTTGTTGTTTGTTGGGGCCATCGCGACGTAATCCTCGCTAGGTTTGCGGGAAAAGTCCATCTCCATTAAGTCTTCCATCGGATCAATGGAACTGTGCGAGCTGTACAGCCGGTTGTTGCTTAACAGTGGCGCCGAAGACGACTTCGTACCGCTGTGATTGTGGCCATGGGGTGGCAATACTCTGTTGTAACCTTTCTTGGTCTTTGAACCCACACTGCAGGCGCGATTTCGCGGTTGTTCAATGCGACTCCGGTATGGTTTCGACCCCATCGAGTAAGTTCGCGGTCGCTCATTCGTACTCTCGTCGTCTTCACTTGGAATGTATGAAAATACCTTTTCTAAAGGGTAATCTGACATTCGCATATCTGTAATTATTTATAACAATTTATTCAAAATAATATTGCGCAATATTTGGTAATTCAATAAAATGCTATTAAAGAGCACAAACCAGTCGTTGATGGTGTGCCAGAAGTAACGCTGCTCATACTAGGTGCAGGTGACATGGTAATATGTCGTGTTCGAGGACTCATATCGACGTAGCCATCATCACTGCTGATAGGCGCCATGGGTACGTAGCTGCTGGGTGTAGGACTCGAATGCAGCATGCAAGGACTCTCAGCACAGTCCTCGCAGCAATTCTCCTCGGTGATGGCTTCGTCCGGCGTCAACGAGATAGGAAAACGTCGATGCGTGTCGCCATCGTGCCACGCCTCGCTGTCGTCGATGCTCAAGGACGAGCCCGTCGAATCCGTCGAGCACGTGACCGATGGTGGACTCACCGGGCTATCCGATGGCGGACTGTGCGAGATATCACGCGACAACTGCGGATGACCCGACGGCCAATGACGGTCACTCATCGGATGATTGCCTTCGCTGCTGGTGCGCGGTCGCGATGGCATACTGTCGGAGCGCATCCTCGAGTCTGGAAAGCCTGGAAAAATTCCGTCACACAACATTGACAAACGCTCTTAATTGCTTCGCTAATGAAATGAACAAATAACATCATAACATTCATGGCAGTTAACTTGCGCTAGCGATGAGAGCGAGTGCGGGCAATGAAGGCTGAAGCAATGAAGGCTGAAGCAATGAATGAAGAAGTACCAAGTTGAAGAGAAACCCGATGGAAAAACCCAACTTGATTGTTAGAAAGAAGTGGCCTACGTGCGGTGGTTTTTCCACATTCCCCATATTCTACAATCTAGAAAGAAACTTGTTAACAGCTACAAAACCCGAAAAGAAGACGAACATGATGAGAATCCAGAGAATCTATCATGTATTTGTTAGTTGTAATGCTTGCTTTAAGCTGATGCTAGTGGTTAATAAACAAGCTAGACGACACTAGATGCGTGCTTTGTGTGGACATTAAATGATGAGTCCTGCATCCTGATTTGATGTTGCTTTTGTTTTCGACTTTCGTTGATCGGTCGCTTCTTAATGTCCACACACATTGTTTAGTTTGCGTATTAGTTGATGTTATTTATGCAGGCAGTAATGCAGTTGTTGTTAATGTTAGCAATAAAATGATAACATGAATACATGAATGATACATACACTTGGAGGATTGAGTCGGGCGCTTGGCCGCTTTCGTGGGATGAATAGGTTTGTCAGTGGTGATAGGTGCAGGATGAGCTAGTGGCAGTGAACGTGTACGTTGGTGGTTCACTATACCAGGCCAAGCTACATTCCCTGTTGCATATACAATTGGATATATGTAAATAAAACAATCACAGTAAACAGTCGTTTATTGTCCTATAGGTAATTGGGAGCACGTGTCCTATACGTTTCGCTTATGTGAACAAAAATAGCTTCTTAATTTGAAAATGCCGAATGTAATGAGGCGTGAGCGACAATGCTATACCGAAACCATTTAATTGCGATAAATAATTAGTTGCTGAAGAAGCTGATTGAGAAACAAACTCATGATGCGAAAAATGAAAACATATTTACAATTTCAATTTGATGAGATTAAAATTATTTGTTTCACTCGTCTCGAATGCAAACTTATGAAAACACATTTGAAATCGCAGATCCGCGCAAAAACAACACTCATTTTCCCACACCTATCCTATCTTAATAATTACTTGGTCTTTAAATTGTTGTGATACACGTTCGGTTAACGCTTAATTAAACATTCGGATCAAAATAGAAACAACTTAAACGTGAACGCATAAAAACACCTGACGCAACCTGGCAAATAAATAATAACAATGCTAAATGCTACAACTGCGACAAGCCGACAACCGACAAGGAAGACGACGAGTATGACAACGAAAAAGTAACGAACGGTGTACGTGAAAAATAAAAATATATGCTTATTTGCGTAGGCACTGCTACTGCTACTGCATTCGTAATAGTCTGCCATTAGCATTAGCCATTATTTTGCGCGCGTGCTCGTCACTCGTCATCGTCAATGGCATATTCTTAATATTCCGATTCTCACATTGCACATGCTTTATCCTTATGCATGTCTTAATATAGCGATTATTTTGTTGACGTTATGTTGACGACTATGATGCATTTGCTTTATTGGCGTCGCGCTTACGCTGCTATTTGTTTTTTTTATTGAAGCCTATTGGATTGATGTTGTTTTCTCGATAGCGATGGCATTGATGGCATACTTTTGTAATTATCTCAACACCACGCGACCGCGACCTGCACGACGACTACGAATCATTCGCGTTTGCCGTCTGCGTCTGTGGTCGATGAGCTACAAGCTCTTTCAGTTCATTTCTTTTGCAAACATCGCATTTTTCTATTTTATATTTACGTGTCCATTTTAACGAGTTTATAAATAGAAGAAGTTGATGATGATGATTATATAAATAGAGAGCGATGTTTGGGTCTCGCTTTTTCGAAATAGTTCGGAATACAATTAGCAATCGGAAATGCCGCCACCACCAGCATCGTCGCGCAAAAATAATTCATTCTTTATTTGTATTTGGTAATATACGCCGAATAAAACGTAAATCGATACGAGGAAACGTGTTATTTTTGTATATGGACGAATATGAGTAATTTCGTCGGTACATACATGATACGCAACTACCAAGCAACAAATTCCCGGATGGTTAGTTCGTTTTATTCAGTTTATTATTATATTTGTGGACTATAAATAAATTGCGAAGCGCCATCACCATCATCCTAGGCCGAATTGTATGTACGTTGGAAAAATGCAATTTGCACCGAAGCAAATTCCATTATTTATTAGTCGCGGCGTCCGAATTTCGTTATTTTCGGGAGGAATGTTGGACAAATAACACTGTTAAGCATGAACAAAATGAATTGAACACTGCGCTGTGCACACACGAATCGAACACGCATAGGCGGTATAGGAGAAATTAGAGGAAACGGTTTGAATAGGGCACATTTTTCTTCACTTCAAAGGCCACATAAGGACATGACATTTGGCGTGGAATCGTAGAGAAAAAAATGAAAATCTCAAAAAAAATATGCGTTGTTTTTCTGTCGTTAATCCTGGTTAATGCAAACAAATTAATTCGGGCACTCAGGGACGATTTAAAATGAAACCGTTTTGGCGGAAACATCAATTGAACATCAAACACACAATAAAATAAAAAAACACAAACGAACAAATATTGCACATCAACATCAATAATAATTGATTGTTAATTAGCGTGTTTTGTTCCAACTTCAACAAACGTTCCAGACTCAGACAGATAATGTTTGTATAGATAGACAATTCCCATACCCATTGTGATATTGTTATTATTTGACGATGTGCACGGCGAAGGAGCCGAATCGGTGATTATGTTAACTGTTTTATCTGGAATTAAATGAAAGCAAACGCCCCTAATCAACTAGAAATTCCAACAAAAACAGAACAGACAAGAGTGACAAGAGCAAGAAATATTCATAGTCGCAATCGCAGTCGGTTCGCGAAGCGCGCGTGTACGTTTGCAGACATAATAACATATCAGCGCACTTTCAGATAGCTGTGTGTGCATAAAGCATAGACTAATGGTTAGGTTATTTATTTTCGTCTTTTCGCTTCGAAAATATGTAAAATGGTGTGTATATTGCCGACGCGCCTGCTGAAATGTTTGAGCCGAAACTAAAAAAGCTAAGCGTCCAACTACTACGATCTCGATTTAGTTTACAACTTACTACAAATACCTAATGGTTATTTAACATGAATTTAAATACGCAGACACGGCATTATCTATTCCAATTCTAGCATTAGCCACACTCAGCCGACTAATCGATGCATGCTTATCAAGTCCGGCTCTTATAAAGCCATCCAACACCAACATCTATAAATAGCCCGTCATTTTGCATAATTGTTGTTGTGGTTTGGTTTTCAAGAAACGCCATTTGTGAATTCCCAACAGGAGGACTGGCGTACATAGAATGAAATTAAACCTAACTGATAGTTAACATTTAGCATTAACAATTCCTCATGCGGATATTTTTTTCAAGAAAGGAATTGTTGTTTTTATTATCTTAACGTTCGTGATGAGTTCCGCGTAAATTTCGTCACACAATTACTAGCAAAGCAACCAATCGAAAATACTTCAAGTGGTTTTTGTTTTGGTTTAAGTTGGTTCATTTTGGGTATTTAGCATTTACGTACTCAGTGCATGTTGACATTCTCGTAATGTGTCGTCCGCTGTGGTGTTTGTTGATATTAGAAATAAAATTAAGGCGAAAACCATTCGGGGAATTTCCGATTTAAATATTTAAAACATTTTCGAAATTTCAATTTCACGCCTATACAACGCGCGCATCGTACTTACAAATATAACAACTAAAGAATTCCAAATTTCCCGTTAAATAAATACTCATAGATAGAATCGATGTAAATCAAATAAAAATTGGCGATTGCAAACGATCGAGATTTATTACACACTATTTTTATTTTTGTGCGAACACACAAATTGTTTGGTCATCATTATATTCTGATCTAAAGAGCCTCAGCGCCTGAGCCGTGAGCCTATAGTTGCTTCTTTTTCTTCGATTTTTTCGAGCTTGGGTTTTGACGATTTCAATGAACGTTCTTGGTTCTGCATTCCAAACAATTTCCCCACATTTCGGCTTTTTTACTTTCGGTCTGCCAGATGTAGTTATTTTTGTGATTGTGTTGTTTGTTGTTGTTTTTGGTAGGTATTTGTTCATTAGTTCTACTTCGTTTCTATTCTGTGTGATTGTTTCGGTTTTACAACACGCAACGCGCAACGTAATCGCAATCTTGTCGTTTGTTTATTCGAATCAAGCGACAAAGTCGGAAATTTCCAATGGATATGGAAAGAAATCAAATAAAAGTAGACAATAACAACATTTTAACAGAATTTCACAAACGCCAACAACAACTATGCGTACTTGGTACATACTCGCATGTACTTACACACTTGTTACCACTGCTCTACATATATTCTATCAACTGCTAATTGTATCGTTAAATTCAATTTCTACGAATGCATACTACAGATGACTAAACTATTTCTTAACTAGCGAGAACTAATAAACTAATCATCACAAGCACAACACAACATGTTGTGTTTTATTCGGTTTGTTCGACTCGGTAGTTGAATGATGATGATATTGTTGTATGTATAACTCGAGTTATGCGTTGTTTGTGTGATTGCATGTTGGATGTTGAATCAACCGAATCAACTTGTTAGTTTATTACCAATAATAAAACGGCAATAATAGTGAATTATCAAACGATTATTGCTGTGCGAGTCGCGCGCGAAACGCGTTACTTGCCATCTATTATACATTTATAACTATATTAGTGGCGTTCACAAGAATAAGACCAACTGCAACTACAAACATACTATCAAAAGTTGCGTCGATTTGCCGCAAATTGCATATGCAAACGCAAGGCAAGTGCTGCACTGCTACAGAGCAATTATTGCACACACATCGTCGCAGTTGTATTCGCAATTCGCACGTTCGCAGTTTACATTTGCGTCGAGTTTATAGCTTGCTCGGACTCGCGTGGTGTGTGTTTGGATTTTGCTCCTCATTCCTCATTCCGATACGTTAATGTCATTTCTCATTTCCATTCACATCTATATCAATGTAGCTGTGTGTGGCAGTTGTTTACGCGTGGAATTCTACTTCGATTACTCTTTATCTCTTATTGTAAACCATTTAACATGCGCTGCAGCGTGCACCGTGAACCGTGAGATTGAGAAAGTCGCGCGAAGCGAAGCGACGCAAGAGACCCGTATTTGTCATCTACTTGTTATTAATATCGAAAAGTCGACGACACAACATAATGCAATATGAGAATGAGATCATTTTAATTACCTTGGTGTTGATAGGTAGGTATCGGTTTCTGGGTGCCGGCTGCCATCGTCTGACGACGCGGCATATTGCTTGGCTTGGAGGCTTCGTTCGCCGAACTTGAGCGGTTGCGACTTTGCGGCGTTAATTCTTCCCGGCTACTGCTCGAATTCATTGTACTGAAAATAAAAGGCAATTTTGAGCGTTTTCATTCAGAAAACATTCACGAAACACAAAGGAAACGCCGCGTGAAAACAAGCAAACCAGCCGACATTCTAAGAAGTCTGCGAATATTATGCCTAAAAGGTTCGTTCACTTACTTGAAGACTGTGTGGTAAATGTTTGATGCGATGTGGGAGTCTTCGGCCTCCATCCATATTTCTCCGGCACCTATGACGCTTGATCTTCCCGCCTGAAATTCAAAGGTTTCCATCATTTCTGGTCATATTTATTCACTCTGCAATTGTGGTACTTACTTCGAGATAAAAGTAATTCTTTAAACTGCCACAACTTCGTATGAGTTGGAGCGGGAAGTCAGTTTGGGAGACGCCGTTTTCCTCCTGTTTGATCAAGCTTAATGTCTTGTCCGTGAGGCAAAGACGATGTGTCATCACCAATTCCGCTGTCGTCTTGTAACCAGGCACCATTGTGGAGATGCCGCGGTTTAACAATTGCACTTGCCATATGTGTTCTGTACATAGAGAAAAGAATCGAATCAAAATCCCTCATTCACATCAGAATGAACAATGAAATGCAAAAAGTATCATCATTGAAAGGATGGATCCGATGGAGAGAGGCATTTTTACTTTTTCAATTTGCAATAAATTCATAAAAAAAAAACGTTCATAAACAAACAATGTGTGTCGTTGTTGTTGTTTATCAGCTATAAAATTAATATTTATTACTAAATAATAGGTGTTAAAGCATAAATTCTCGAAACAATCCTTGGTAGCATTTTTTTACTTCGCGGTCTTAGGTAGCATACCTATAGAATAGAGAAGTCTTGTATTCATGAAAATTTTCGATGTCGAGATTTTGATTGATCTCCACTAATTGAGGTCCCCGGAATCCAAAAAAGTGTTTTTTGAAGTGATGTCCGCGTGTATGTATGTGCGTCTGTACGCACTAAATTTGTGAACACGATAGCGTCTAAACCGCTGATCCGATCGAGCTGAAATATACACTGGTG
>JARJDT010019971.1:0-12003 GCA_030264655.1 Leptusa sp. GC000079
AACATGTGTAAATGTAGCACGGCACATGGTTCATTACATTTTATGTGGACGCTAATGCGTTGTCGATATATAAAACTCAACAATTGAATTGGAAGTTGGGAGAAGACTGAAGAATTCCGCTGTTTGTTGTCGTGTGACCAAATTGTGTTGGTCTAATTGAAAAATCGATCGTAAATGGGCTTGTCGTATATTTGGCTTGTATTTTTGGGCGTGTGCAATGATAGTTTTTATGGAAATTTATGCAGACACGGATGATACGATTGAATTCATGATACCAAACACATTCTCTTATCAAATGTTAAATCTGTTACTTCCGCTTCAAAATTTGATACAACATAATTTTTTGAAAGCAAGAAGCAATTGATTTAATTATGACGAAACGAGTAAATAAAAAGAATTTTATTAAAAGAACACGTGTACTCAATCACTAATCACATTTGAAACCACAAAGTGTACTAATAATATTAGCGTCTAAGGGTCACGTGTAATTTAATAGCCTCAACTTTGCAACCTAAATAAATAGCAACTTATTGTAGCAAATAGCAAGAAGTTTGCTTGGAAGAGAAATATTTTTCGAAAATGATGAATGACAAGAACAAAGCCTACATCCTACACAACGATGCAAATTGCAAAGCGCAAATTGATATTAAATTGTTCGTGCTCGTTAAAACTTGCTTTGCTTTGTGTAGGTGATACAATTTTTAGAATTGCCTTTTTGAATGTTTGAACACCTACAAGTCAACGTTAACGCTAAAATTGGTAGGAGTTTGTTGAGCTTGAGGGAAAACATTCTTCGATTCGCATGTTAATAGTTGAACTAATCAAGTATTTAAATAAACTATTCATGAATCGGCTGCTAATAGAACCACTTAATAGAATACAAATTGACTTAATTACTTCAAGTCCTTAAGCACACTTGAATCGAAGATCTCTTCAAGATTCGTCGAACTGATATTAGTCGAATTGCATTAACTTTGTTTTTCATTTTTTTGTATATTAATTATAGTAATCAGGCGTTGTCCGTCGTATGATGGAAATTTGAAAGAAATTAAAAAGAAAAAGTGTCAATGGACACTTTAGCACTTGATGGCTGTTTGTATGTTTTTAGTTGTTCTCAAAAGTAATTTGTCTTCAATCCCGTGTATTGTTGTTTTATTTGATCTGTTTTGTCCCTCGATGATGCTGAGTCACACCTTGGCTGCAACTCTTTGCAACAAGCCATCAACTACAAGAAGTGGCGTTAGTTGGTTTTATCTTTTAGTAGTCGTTCAACTTCACAGCAGGCAAAATCAGACTCTTTTATGCTGATGACCTCGCCTTAAGTCTTCATGTCCTCTAACTCCACACCGGCCTTTTATACGGTATAAAATAATTAACAAGAACGCGAATTAACAATTACATTCAAGGCCGCAAATTAACTCTGCTAAGTTTCGACTATTTTCAACTTGTTTCCATTTAAAATAAGTAAAATTTACTTGAAATGTGCACTTTAGAAAGCGCAACAGTGATTAACACAACTGATAATTAATTAATTTGCAATTGTAAACTGATATCTTCAAATGTACTTCATAAACGGATTCAATTTCAATATCTACTTAACGATGCGCTTTTAAATAAGGAAATGCATTTCTACACATGGGAGTGTCTAGTTTATCAGTAAATATTACGGTAATAATTAGTAGATTCTTCTTTCAAAAGGGAAAATTCCAAAATTGTTTTGCGTAATGAAAGCGTACTTTTTCGTATTTATGTGAAATTATAAAATTAGTTCGAGCACGAAATAATTGCTTAACAAATGCTAAACAGCTACAAACAATAGATTAACTTGGTTAATAAATTTATTATTAAGTTTGGTAATAAATTCAAGTTGAATTGCTTTTCGGTTAAATCGATTAGATGCGTGCGCTCACTAACTGAAAATTATATAATTAACATTAGCATGAATAGGCACGAATTCGACCACCGAGAACGAAGAGAAAGGCTTTTATTATGGAGATAATCTCAGATTAGAGATTAAGATAAATAAACATATTTAGGTTTTCATTCATTTGAAATCTTCTTCTTCTTTCATGTTGATGAATAATGTCGTTTGTTGAAAGCATTAAGTTTAATTGCTGCTCTTGGAAGCCAAAGTCAACAGAGTACAAAGTTCAATTGAAATGATGAGGGAGGATTTAGTTTAGTTGGAGAACATTACGAAAGTGTTTTCGGGAGTGCAACAACCTTGATGCTCATCTGTCGTCTTGTAGAAACGCATTCATTGAATCCAAAGAAGCAGTTATTGTAATTATGGCTGCGCATTTTGTACGTTACTTCTTGTGCTGTGGCCAACATGTGGCATCTGCTAACTCACATAACTGTGATGCATTGCAGTGGCAAAATTGAAGCTGATGGCTAATAAAATATGTGTTTTGTTTTGCAGGGTGGCGAGCCGGGTTCTGGCATGGACTGCTTGCAGTTACGCCAACAACCTGGGCCCTTTCATTACCTAATCAGCGAACAGGCAAAGTCGCTGGTGGCACTCCAGGAATTGCAGCATGAGGTGGGAGCCCTGCTCGAATTCCGCGACCTCGTCATCGAGACGTTTCCGAATCTGCGCACGAAAATGGCTACCTCTTCGCCGGCGACGATGACCTCGAATATCCCGGTGGCGGTGCGGCGGGACTGGGAGCCAGGGGTGCGGGTGCGCCGCAAACTCCACAACAAGGACGAATCGCGTGCCAAAAAGACCGAGTCGGCCGTCCAGGACTCCGGATTTAGCACGGAGACGAGTAGCAAAGAGACCCACAGTGCTTCCTCATCGACAGCGCTTCCCAATTCAGCTCCGGCCGCTGTAGATGAAGCCGAAGACGAGCTATGGAACCTGCTTGATGTGATACATCGCAAGGGTACCCGGTTAAAAGATGAAGTTGAGGCCTTACAGGGCGCGCTCAGGGATCAGGGGTCGTCCAGGGACGAGTCCGATTTTCAGCGGGTCCTTTTTCATGCTTCTGCAGATGATGTGCGACATTTGCGGCGCGAACGCGATATGCTCCTGGATAGAGTAGCCGAAATGGAAGCGGAGGTCCTGGCAGGACGAGTGCACACTTCGCGGTTGCAGGAAGATTTGGAAAACTTACTGGCGACTAAGCAAGACCTTGAGGAGCAATTGCGGAATGTTATGAGTCAAAGTGGTGAAGTGAATTCGCGCATACACGATTTGCACGTGCAGTTTGTGACTAAAAGTGCTGATGAGCGGGTGCAGAGTGCGTGTGCTAATAAAGTAAGTGTGGCTAGTCAACAAAGGACAATTGCGAAACGGGGTGGGAAAGCCGCCGAATTGGAGGGTGTGCTCGGCGAACGTGTGCCCAAAGTGGCTCTGCCTGATTCAAAAAAGATTGCCGCCATTCTCAAAGAATACGATCCTATTGTATTGCAAAAACATCTATTAATGTCCACGGTTCAAAATCAAGTAAGTTCCCATTCGCTGTAATGCATTTGAATCGGTAACATTTTCACTTATTAGAATGCGCTATAAATGTCACCGCAGAAAATGCACAGAAGAGAAATAAATCAAAACTTTTCCTTTCTAAAACGCAGAGACATTTTATTTATTTGCGGGTTGGTGTGATATCTTTCTTTGATGTTGATGTTGCACGCACAAAATTTAATTGAAAAGAAAGTTAATGTCTTCTTTGCTGAACAATACTAATTGTAGATTTTACTGTCACGCACCGACTTGTTTCAATTCTTTTGTCTTCATGTCATATTTATATTTTATTAATTTAAAAAACAAATTTTAATCCCAATGAAGGTTCTGCAACTGCAACTCGATACTGCAGCTCGACTGGAACATAATTTAGTGGACAAACTTGACAAAGCACGCGAAGAAAACGACGATCTAAAATTTCAGGTAAGTCCCCTAAGTTTTTATGAAACACCCGAAGATAAAATAAAAATCCTTCAACTTTGTTGTTATAGTTGGAAGATAAAAACATCGAACTGGAAGGAACTCGCGCACGTGTAAGAATGTTGGAAAACTTGAAGAAACCCCCAAGTGGCAAGTCCCCAGACATCATCCCAGCCTTGGACACCTCCCCCGAACGCACCGAAATCAGCTCCTCGAGCATGAAAGCCATGAGTCCGTTCCCTATCAACCTGCAACTGGACCACAGCAGCAGCACGGAATCAGCGCACGATCAGGCCGAAAGCGCACGCAGAAGCGCGGAGACCGCACGTCGGCGACCCAGCAAAATTCCCTTGGGTAAGAGTTACGCAGCACCCAAGCCACCCGGGGGCGGCAAGCATTCTCCGGCACTTGGCGCACCACGTAGTCGTAGCGGCGAGTCGCCTGGCCGACCCCAATCGGCACAATCGTGGCGCAATAACAAGAGCGAGGGCAACAGTCTGTCGTGCAGCAAGTCGTCCTCGTCGCTGAGCAAATCGCGCAACGGCTCGTTGACCACCGCCAAGGACTCGCTGACGGGGAAGTTGCGTAACGAGTCGCTGACAAAATCCGGCAATAAGGACACGTCGGTGACGAGCTACACGAGCTCCGTGCGCAGCTCCACGCTGCGGAAGGGCGTCGCGCCGACGACGCCGGTGCGTCGGAATAACAGCATTCGGGAGTCACCCGATTCGAAGGTACGGTCCAAACTATTTTTGTGGAACTGGTGGAAACAGGATCGACCAGCATAGGAGCTTGTTTTCATTTATTTTCTGCTGATATAAGTGTACAGTAAGTTTGATTGCTTGTTTATTTTATTAGTTTTATTTTGCGTATTCTTTCCTGTGATTCTTTCTATTTTTTTCGACGCCCGTTAAATACAGTGCACAATTTCGGCGTGAAAACCCATGTCTCATATTAAAGCACTAGTTAAATAAGAGGCCTCGTATTTAACTAGTGTTTTAAAGTGCAACATTGGTTATCAAAATTTTCTATCGTCAAACATGTCGGACGTCGAAAAAATGTTGCAAGCAATACGTGTATAAAGTGAAACTCGAGAAAAAGGAGCACTTTATACACTAGTTGCTTAAATTACTATTCTTTAATGCTTTATGTTTCTTTTAAAAACATGTTAACAATCATTTTTGCACAAAGACAATAAATAAATTGAACAAAAACGGAGGATATTCGGAAGAGTGATTGCGACAATATTATTTTTTAGTAGACTACATAGTGTGGTTGACAAGTCCCACGCTTTATGTTCACTTTACTTCTTTCTCTTGCTTCCTGCTAATGCTAAATGAGAAATTATTAGACACGGCAATTTACCGCAAACAGTTGCGTTTCCTAAGCGCGCCATTTCAATTGAATTCTTTTCAAAAACACTCTTATTGCAACCAATATTTTATTATATTTTTATTACAACCGAAATTACTTCAGTGTTGAAACGAGTGATGACAATAGATTGCATCACAATATTTTTCGGTCTAAAAATTACTTTACTCTTTTATTTAAATTTTAACAATAACTCGAACAACTAACAGTAATAACGTAGAGAAATTACAGTATCTAGTACACTTCAATCGATTATTAATTATTAATTGTCACGCGTAACGCAAAGTTTAATCATTCATTAACATTACAATCATTCATTGACCTAGTTTTTAATGAAGTAAAGGCTAAACTGAAATTGCTAGCATTAGGTAGGTACAATTGCATGTTGTCTAACATTAATCGCACTGCATTATTTCAACAATTACCAAGCTAACACAAGTAGTAGAACGGCCTAGTTGGATTTGGATACTTTAAGCGCAATTTTTACCCAAAACGGTGAGGTAACTGATGGAATTGGCAACGATTGCAAATGACTTTATAATTAATTAATGAATATTTTTATTTGTTAATGTACATAAATCAAGTCTTCGTAGACTTACAAAATTGCTATTAACATTTTCAGATTGATTTAAAGAAATCTCAATGGATTCTAACTTCAGCAACTTCATATCCCAGCCAGGATTATTTAGACTCGTTGGATTGGAACAATCAACACGAACACGAACGGGAACTTTACTACGATAGCATCGATTCGAACCAAACTTCAAGCATGTATCAAGGCGGCGAAGATCTCGCAGAATGCGATTCTTTAGAGAAGCAAATATCGGATGTGTCTGAACGGAAATATTGACTGCATTCCGATTTTGCACCGTCCACAAACAATTCAGTCAGGATTTTAGATTTGCCTCCAATGACAAATTCAATTATTCTTGAAGATTAAAATTTATTGTGTGGCACTAGCGAAATAATCATCAGTGTAGACTTAATAAATTAAACATATCTGTACATATAAACTATCTACAAGACATTTATAACTATTAAATTATATTATCGTAGACTTTGATAGAAAATGATGAAGATGGAGAAAAATAATTGAAACGTTGCATTTGTACATAAAACATTTATTTAATTAAATAACCAATTTTAGGAGCTGCTTGGAGTATTTATAAAAAATTGTTTTGTTTTAGTTTTAGTGCAATTTCAAGGTATATCCTTCCAAAGGACTATTAAACAAGCATACTTATCGTATACAATTTATATTTGCTGTGTAGGACTGTGATAGTGAGTGAACATACATGCAGTAGCCTCAAAACAATGACAACTCGACTCGACAACTTTGTTAAACTTAAACAAATTAGCAAATAGTGTATTCTTCCATTAATTAATGAATTAAATACCTCTTTGCCGATGTCGTGCATTGATTGATAAGAATAATCGGAAATATTGACTGATGCATTACATTTACCCTAATAATAATTGTATGTAGTCTAATATGAAATAATTCAATTAGAAATTGTTCCTCAATAATTATCTAACTTTTCATTTAACATATTTAAACATCACTCATATAAATATTAACATCATATTAGTCACGACAACATTGCTAATTAAATTGAAGACTGTAATTATATTGCGAATTGATTAACTGATGGGAAAAACAGTCCATTTTAGTGTATGCCACAATATCATGTGATACAAATATAGAATGCTCATTTTCTAATTTTAATTGTATGGAATATGTTGTATATTTAAGTAATTCGTAACTTTTCTTTTTTTGTGCGCTGAATATCTTTTGGACAGCTTTCAATTTAATGATGTGGTTATTATTATTTAGATTACGATTATATCATAGTTATCAATATGACTGATTTGTGAAATCAAATTCAAATTCTTGTTAAACACTTGTAAATATTTCTTTGTTTATTATAAGACTATTATAATTAAACCCTTCGTTTTTATTACAACTTTACTTTTCTTGTAGTTTTATTTTGCGCACATTGTCCATACGTTCAAGTGTTTCCAATAAATGTTGCAATGTTCGCGTTGTTTCATTTACAGTTTCTTCGAGTTTTTTAATTTGTTCTTGTTGCCTGAAAATAATGTTTATTAACATTTAATATGATCATTAGTTCAAGATATTTTTACTGTATAAAGTCGTCAATTATAACGAGGGGTTCGTCATTCTCATCAGCTTTTTTCTTCTGACCAGGTTCAGCTACAAATTTATTTTTTATTGAAAAAAAATAACGATAATAAATTTTATTGTTGAAAAGAAAATACTTACGAACTTCTTTTAGATTGCCTTCTAATATATCAAGCAACATTTGCACATCAAAATTTTGTACTTCTGCTGAAGTGTCGATGTTGTAACGAGCAAAAAACATTTCAATTTCCAAATCAGAAAATCCAATGCTAATTTCAAAATGTTGATTCACAAAAAACAACGAACTAAATTTTTTTACCGTTTAAGGGCGCCCTTAATTTCATTAGTGGTCATTTCATATTCGTTTTTCTTGAATTCTTCAAACTTGACGTATCTTCCTAAACCAATTTTGATCAAAACATTGTAATAGCCGCGCTTAACAAATCCAGACATTCGCATTTCTTCAGGAGCAATGGCCAATTCAGTTTTGACATCAACGTATGTATCATTTATGATTGCCAAAAACATGTTCTAAACCAATAACTAATAGTAAAATAGTTGTACTTGTACGATTATTAATAGTTGGTTTACCAAGAGCACAAAGAAAACTAAGAAAATAAACATAAGAAAGAAAATCGGTGCAATAATGCGATTAGCTTTCTCGATATCTTTGTAATCGAAATCCCCCAAAATCGTGCGCAGTAATGTGAACATTGCAATGTAAAAATTGCTAAATGTTTCCACTTCGGTGCCAAAGATCAAGTAGCCCAACATTGCAAACGCTATGAAAATGACGAAAAACATTAAACCAAAACCAAGCATATCTTTGCGACACTAAAAATTAAATTCGAACTTTTACAAATTAAGAAAACTATGAAATTTTAACTGTTATACTTGAGAGAGAGTTTTGTTCAACTGAGCCATGCTTTTATTAAAATTCAAATACTTGAAAATTTTCATATAGATAAAGAACAATTGCCAGGAAAGTAACAATTTGTAATAGATCATTCTTTTCATCAGGATTTGCATATGGGGATATTTATCAGGCGCTTCTAGTATTCTAGGCAATTTAACATGAATTTCAATTTCGGCATAAATGCGCAAACCAATTGAAGCATAGCCAAACTACAATTCATTAATTTTTCATATTGTTTAAAACTACTAAACTTAATTAAATATTGTTACCGTAAGGACAATTGTATCCACCCAAGACCAGAACATGGAAAAATATTGCAATTTAAAGTAGACAAACTCCCTAATCTCTTCAATCGTATAATAAATGATGAAAAGAATGCAGATAAACTCGCATCCTAAGATAAAGTAGTCAAACATACTCAGCAGACGCACTAATTTACAAATCTGCGTTGTTGGTGAAGCGATAATGCCACCAGTTCGTGGAAATTCGAAAGCTAAGCGAAATTGCATAAACAAATTCAAATTCGTATTGTACATGGTCCAATCAAGAAAGATTGCTCTGGTCCCGCGCGTTATCCATAAATTATCCATCAAATCTTTGACGATTTGCAGCGATTCATTTTTATACAAGCTTAATTCTCGGTAGAAACCACCCCCATGATATACAGCAAACTTTCCCCAATGACTTGAGTCTTGTAGCTCTGATTCTGGTGTATATTTCCATCTTTTTAACAAAAAACTTTAAATGAAGAAAAAGAAGAGTGAAAGACTTACGCTGTGCCATCGCCAGGCCCAAAAGTTGCAGTATCCTCGTTATTTGCAGTGAATTTGCCGAAACAATTCACGAAAATGCGCTTGAAATAACTGTGAATCATGCAAGAATCGCCGCGCACTTTCAATTGTCTTATGCGTGGCACGCCTATCAATTTATTCTCGTAGAAAACATTGCGTTCGTTTACGTTTGCAGGCATTATTTCGTGGTCTGGATAATACCAGTAATCCCAATAGAAACTGTTTTGAAAGAAATTGTCTAAAAACTGCAAGAATTTACTATAGTTAAAAAAACCGTTAAAGTAAATTTTATTGTTTGTTTTACGGTCCAAAATTGTGAAGGAGTGTTAACATCATAGAAATCATTTTGAATTAACATTTCCGTTTCCATCAACTTAAACATGTGATAAGTTTCGGGCTCAACTACCCCTAGACTGATCGTTGTCATCAGAATCAGGAATATTGCAAAGAATAGAGTGTCGCGTAAAGTTGTCAGCAGGATGTATTCGCGACCGAGAATTTCTGCAATTTCTCGAGTTACCCATTTTTCTGGAAGGCGGAAAATTAAAGTGTTAATTTGCTAAGTGTTTAAGTCAATCAATAGGGCGCGAACGTTTTTTGTATTTTTTGCGAATTTTATCAAGGCGATTTATAGAAGTTCTTGTCACAGCAATTTCTTCATCTTCGGGTTGCCCAATTTCTTCAATAATTATCTCATTCCCGGGAACTTTATCTTCAAGCATGTCTTGTAAGTGAGCTTTAGTAGTAGGCTCATAAGTCTGCGAAGGTGTTGAACTCTTCTTTAGAAAGGGTTCAGTGCCAATAGATTGGCGCATATCACCAATTGCTTTATCTTCTTTCATTATTTTTTTTTTATCCAGTTTTTATCGTAAGAAAATATTTCAGTGAAATGCTAAGTTGACAAATCAATTATTTTTTTACTTTGACACAAAGTTTCTTTGATTTTCATTTTTTGCGAGAAAATATTTTTCAGGATTTATGAGGGATTTTAAGGAATTCCAAAAATAAATACAAAAATTTATTTATTTACTAAAAAATTTCCTTCCCCTAATAAAATAGGCAACATATGGCTGTAACAAGTAATAAATTTTTAAACGCATTTACAATTTGTGTTTTAACTCTTCCTGTTCAGGCAACTTGGCAAAATGGCTACTGACCAAAGCAGCCGAAACATCCTTAACGCTTGCAGGACTCCATTTCGGTGACTGGTCCTTGTCAATGAGCAAAGCGCGCACACCTTCATAGAAATCTTTATTCGCCAAACAATTGCATGCAATCCTATACTCCATTTGCAAACATTCCAAGAGATTCATCTTAGCACCCTCCTCAAGTTGTGTCAGAGTAATCTTCAAGCTAGTCGGCGACATCTTATTGAGTAATTTAATGGTGTCCTGTGCCCATTGCGTGCCATCCTTCTCTAAGTTGCTGAAGATCTCTTCAACTGTAGCCGCCCCAAAGCAACTGTTGATCTTCTCCATGTGTGGCTTCAATGAGAAGTCTTTAGTTTCTTGCACGGCGAACTTCTTCAAAGTGTTGTTGATATCAGATTCATTGGAGCACTCCATGAGTGCACCTTCCAGATCTTTCAGAGAAGCACTGTTCACATAATGAGTGGCAATTCCTGCTTTGAAGACGTCTGCCCCTTTTAGCCGGATCCCCGTTAGGGCAAGATACAAACCTAATTTCCCGCCCAATCGTGGCAGGAAATAGGAGCCGCCAACATCAGGAAAGAGGCCGATCTGGGTCTCAGGCATTGCAAACATGGTGCGCTCGGTGGCGACCCTGTAATGTCCATGCACAGACAAACCTACCCCTCCACCCATGACAATACCATCAATAAATGCAATGTAGGGTACTTTGTAGGTGCCAATTGTGCCATTCACAGTGTACTCCATCCGGAAAAAGTCATTTCCATAGCGCTCCCCACGTAGTCCTGCCTCAGTTACTGCACGTACATCTCCACCAGCACAGAAGGACTTTTCACCTGCTCCTTTGACAAGGACCAGCGTTTTATCATGTTCCCATTTTTGCAAAACCGGCAAAATTTTGCTCACCATTGATAAATTTAGCGCGTTCAATGCTTTAGGCCGATTAAGGGTGATAATACCTTTATCTTTAACAGTTTCAAAGATCACATCGTTTTCGATTTCGGTGGACATTGTGCGTGTTTGCAATCTGCTTGTTGTATAATACAAATTGTTGAAACTGTTTTTGAACAGCAGTGGCGATTTTAATAGTCTTTTTGCCTGAAATAAGCGCAATCAAGACGATTAAATATGGTTTGATTAGAACAATTGATTTTGTTACCATTGCGGTATGGTTTAAACGAACACAATGGGAATTAACTAATCTAATCAACGAGGAAAACTAGATTTTTATGAAATTAAAAACATGCCACGATACATTCAAGGACAAAGCTTATGCATAAGTTATCGCATGCGACACACTGAACCAAATCACTGAACTTAGAATACATGTGGTCGTACCTTGGTCGATCGGTTTGCTTGTTTGGTAGCATACATGAAGTAATTTTGATACTAACTTTATAAATACATGCATACACGGGCATAAAATTGATAATGATGTTTAAGTCCCATTTGCATCGTAAAAATTATGCTGTACTTAAACCTATGTAGATTAAACTTAATTGTGTCCGTGTAAGATTGTTGTTGATTGTTGAATATAGATGTATTGATTAGAGAATAACATAAATCCCGAATATTTATTGGTGTAAATAGGCCTAATTATTTAATTAGTGAATAACACGCAATATGCAACATTTTTGCGCCTAAAACTTTTAAACTTCTTGAAAACTTAGTTGCCTACTACTTTTGGCGTTGATTTCGCGCCTTTTGCACGGCGATCATTAGCAAATGGCCGCCGTGGCTTGGTC
>JARJDT010019973.1:0-10430 GCA_030264655.1 Leptusa sp. GC000079
AACGGGAAATTATAATTTCGCCAGCCGACGCTATATCGTTCAGACATTTACTTGACTGCGTAAAACTTTTCGGAAGCACAAAATCGAAAAATATCGCCAACATGTCTTGTTTCTTGCGGGTTTTTTTTTTCGTGTCCTGTTCTCGTGTTCTTGTGTTGTTGTGTTCTCGTTTCATGCTGCAGCGACTTCCAACGTGCTTTTGTGCTGCTTTCCCGAATTTCTTTTCGGTTGACGAATGTGCACGTCTTTTTCATAATTGGTATAAACGTTTGCGTTGTATGGCTGCCTTCACACAAAGGGCAAATTCCCGGTAGCTATAGATACGGAACGACGATAAGCGCGTTCTTTTCGTCCTGCGACTTCCTTGCCGTGCATTCTGCTTGTCGTTGTCGCTTGCGCATTGCATAGGTTGAAAGTTGAAAGATCAAAAAAGCTACAGATATGATGACTTCTCTCTGCACGTGCACGGCTGAGATTCGCCTTTTTAAAAGCATCTTAGAAAGTCGCACATAATCCGCAACAAATTAAAAAGGAAAACTTAAAACTACCCCTGCATTTCTTTTCTTCTTTCGTAGATTTCCACACATTTTATCTCTGTGTTTTTCGGAAAACTTTCAAGTCGTCTGTTTTTGAACGATGCAAAATTTATTTATCTATAATTCTTTTCAATTTGTTCAACTTTGAGCAAACAAAATATAATCTTTTAAAGAGTTCAGGCACTAAATAAAAGTTGAGTAACGTGCCTACAGGCATTGAGACGAAAGACGGGAATCCGTTTGAAATCTGTTATTATTCCTGCTCTTGCACGTGCAGTGAGTGGTCATCCTGCATGTAATACGTCAAGGGGCCACCGTCTGCACGCTTGTCTCCTGGGTTACCACTGCTTCTATCTTCTATCTTCCTATCTATTCCATTTCGATCTGATATTATTTTTTGTTCACTATACTTTTTACATTAAGCAGAGAAAAAAAACTCCTACTGAGCTTAACCTGAGTATAAAGATTTGTTTTTTTTGGAAACATAATATTTAACATAATTTTCCATCAGGTAATACGTGTCTTGTACTATTTAACTATTTTTTTGATGTTAAAATTGAAACATATTTTTCTCTGGTCCTTGCATAGTTTTCGCATTTCTCATAAAAATATTCTTTGATTCTTTGCGTTTGCTTTGGTTCTTATATGCGCTTATTTTTTATTCTTGTCCGTGGTTGTTGATCCTCTTGTATTTGCCTAGAAGGTCCAGCTACACTAGAAGTCTGTTTATTCTTCGCATCTAGAGATTTTCCCATATTTTTATTTTCTTTCCGCTGCTTTCTGTGTATATGGTTTTGGGTTTTGTTTGAGCCGCATGGCATATATCGGTATCATATTCATCCTTTGTGGCTGTGTGCGTGTGCGATGTGCTTACGTCCTTCGGAAGGCCTTTGGTCTTGCGGGCATCGGCCAGGATGGACGAATGTGGAGCAGTATTCCCAAAGGTCGCAACTGCTCCGCCACCGCACACACCGTATCAGAATAAACATTCTTTGATGTGCCCGAAACACCGAAGATGTTGATACAAACCGCTTGCGCTTTTTCTTTATCTTCCCGGCTTAGGCATTCGCCCTGGACATGATGAAACGAAGCCCGATATTTATTTGTGCGAGGCGCATTGTTTAAAGTGGCTAATTAATTTTTCTGTTTTTCAGTGGACTTGCTGCAAACGTTGGAGTTCAACATGACCGTCAGCTTTCCGGCCGCGCCACTACTCACTGTAATATTGGCCCTAGTCGGTGAGTCTGTTTTCCATAATTCTTAGTACGTTTGATTGAAAATGAAGTAAATTTAATCTCAAACTCCAATCATGTCGCTTTACATTTTCTATGAATCCGCTACATTTTAAAGTGTTTGTGTGCGCTGTGTGCGGTTCTTTTCATTGGGTTTAAATTGCATTTTTTGAATAATTCCAATTCAAATATCAATTTATCATTTCCATATTATGTCATCAAATATTATAGCGTATCATTTTCTAGTTATTATATTTATTTGCCAGCATAGCATTATATGGGATGTTTACACAAATGTCGCGTATTGTCGGCAATTTATTTACGCCGCCACTCGGTATAAACTTTTCAACTTATCCAACGTTGACAATGTTTGCGTATAATAATTGACGTAAATACCAATTCAGATACATCCACATTCGAGCATACAACACACATTTTGCCCTTTCTTATATTTACGTCTTTCCCTTCGTCCTTGCTTTGCTTTACATTACATACATGTTGGGTTTGGTTCTGGTTCAGTTTTGATTGTGTTATACATTTTCGTTTTTCTCACATTTCTCATTCGTGTATGTAACGTATTCGCAGCTCGCTCAGTTTGGGAGTTTGGTCGGTTTCTGGTTCATGGAAATGTAAATATTTGCATTCACATTTGACATGTGTACCATACAGCACACACTCTGAGATTTGCGCGCAGAAAGAAACAAGTTCAGTGGGAATTTCTAATCGCGAAATTTCGTTTAGTTAAATTGTTGATGCACGGCGTTTGCTGTGTGGCATGTTGACAAAATTATTAATTAAATGTAATCATCAATCGGCGGCACATCGAATCGATGCTGATTAAATAATGTGCTCTTGCCGCACGGGCCTTGCAATCGTTTGCTGACCACATATTTGGCAAACAGTCAGTTCGTAATGTAATGCAAAATAAATGGATTCTGGTGATTACTGATGACAGAATATACTATTCCCTAAGCTCGGCTCGATGCGAGCTAATCATTTCACGATTGGCCTGAAAAGGCCTTAACAAAATGGGAAGCTAATCAAATGCAACAGTCGAGTTTAGCATTTTTTGCTTTGTCTTTGTCATATGTTTATTAATTAAACAATTTTTACCTAGCCGACTACATTTATGATGTTGTTTATGATATGAGTGCCTATATGACATATCGAATGTGATTAATTAACATGAATATCAAGTTGCAACCATTGTAGTGTAGTGATTATTACAATAAGGTGGACACTGCGATGGCTAAATACTAGCCAGTGGATAGCTCTCTCTCTCTGGGCCGGTAAAAACGATCTGTCGAAACGACCGCATGACCACAATGACCGATGGTCGGATGGATGCGTCCTGTTTCCATCATCAATCATTTCTGCACTATGGTTTTTGCATATTGCATTATGCATTACATATTGCGCATATTTGCAACTAACAACCCCTTCAATTCTCTTTCCCACTGTCTATACCGAGTGTCGCCAACAATAACTTTCTAATTAATTTTTGCCATTATTTAATTTTTCCATGTGGCATTTTGCATTTGATAGCTTTATCAGTAGGGCGAGTATACATGCTCGTTGCTTTGTTGCAATAACGAACTATAGAGTGGCAGAAAAAAGATGATATTATAGGACACTCCCAGTTTGCTTTGCACTATTATTTCTATTTCTATGATCAAATGAAGTCGCTGGCCATCAGGGTTCAGGTCAGTCAAATAAATAACAATGGCGAATAGATGATGGTATATGAAAAGTGGAAACCTTTTAAATCTATTAAATCGCGATGGCGAGATGGATGGGTAGATAGAATATGCTCGTATTCTCGTATCGCATATACGCATTGAAGTGAGTGGAGCATGCAGAAAGAGTTGTTTTGCTGTTTCATGCGCTTGATGTTGATATTGTAATTTGATATTCACCTATGCGCTGTGGGATGGATGATGATCATCCGGGACTCTTCGTTTCAGGCGGAGATATTGTGATATTGCAAATGACTAATGGATTATGTCACCCTTTGTAGTGACCTATTTTGTTTATCCAGCTAGCTGTTTCTTGCCTAGATTCGAAGAATGTACGTCTCAAATTTATTAATCAATTTAAACTAGTACAAATATCGATTGGACACTTCACTGATTTCACTCTTCACATGTGATTCAGTGGCGTACTCAGGGGGGCCCCAGACGTTAATTATATTTAAGTTGAGAAATGCCGTATTTTTTTAATATAAATTTTGACTTTTATTTTTTTTATACGAACTAATAGTTAGTTGCTTAAGTTTGTGTTTGATTTTATCTATTATCAGCTTTACAGCCCCCCCCCCAAAGCCCCCAAAATAAATTTCTGACTACGCCACTGATGCGATTTGTATGATTTAATATGTTAGTTTGACATTACACTCGAAGCTCGCCGCCCTTTGTACGCCAGACATAAAGGCAACTTTAACCACACCACACATTTAGTGTTGCTTCTGCTTCAGCACGACTCTTGTGTGTATTCGATATTATTAGAGCCGATGATGTCGACGTCGAAACAGAAACAATTAAACTAAATAATGGATGTAAATTATCCGTTTCCGAGTCAATAAATTTCGGAAATTGGGTATCGACTGTACAATGCATGTGAGATGCGAGGGTTTTAATTAGATCGCAGGCTAAAGCAGTTGACAAATGAGAACGGGCAACCGCTAACTGCGGCTAATTGTTTGGGGTGTAAAAAAATCGCATTGCAAATTTGCACAAAAAGTTGTGACATTCTACATAGAAACGTTTGCGCTTTTATTGGACAAAAAGTGGAAATGCAACAGGCAACAGACAGTTAGCAGGTCTCTGGTCGGGTAATAAATCAGTGCCGTGCTGCCGAGAGGAGGTGGTGGCGGCGGCCACGGCGACGGCCGCCAAGCTCCGGAGCAACAAGTACGAGCAACTGGTAGATGGCGCGCAACAGGCAACCCCATTCTCGGCGTCCTGTATCAACAAGTAAAGGATATCGTTGCCCGGGTGAACTGCCTTGCGGTTGCACGGCGTTTTTCTTCGTTTGCCGCGCTGGGATCCGCCTCACGGTTCGTTTTGTCGTTTCGGGTGCTTTTGTGGGCGAACGCAAACGTTTTCCCGTCGTGCTTTGCTGTGTTTTTTTTTGCTCCGCTCATTCCGTATACTTTTCGTTGAATGAACTCTACTCACTGCCGCAAATCTCTTTCTTCTTTTTTTTTCCTCCGCTTTGAGATTGTTGGAATGGGTTAAAATATCACGATTCGCATCTTTAATTTTTTGCTCTTCATCTCTTTAAAAACGCTCGGAATAGAAATTTGACTTGATGCAGTTTATCTCGTCGCGTGACGAGTCACGAGTCTGGCTCGGGTTCTCGCACACAATGTCACCCGTCATAAGCTTTTGCCTCGCCGGAATAAAAGTGGTGAAAAGAAACGAGCACCACATTTTAATGATTCAAAAGACCGCATCGCTTAAACCGGGCTGGCAGCGCACCAAGAGCCACTTAGTTGTTTCCTCCTGCAGCCAACGTCTTGCTCTGCGTTGAGTGCGTGACGTTCTGCTAACTTGATTTCATGCTCTTTCGCCTCGGCGGTAAAAAATAATTTCATCTTGGTTCCTCCTTGGCTGATTCAAATCGCATCGAATCGAATCAGGGGCGAATTTGCATAATTTCAATTTTATTTCATTGCCTATTTTCGCTTCTTACTTACGTTTGCACTCACCGCACTTGTACGCGAAGACATCCTGATGGAAACCTATTGCATATTGTCTCGACAATAATAATGTTGTGCTCGTAAAATGCAAAGCTTTTATTTGTCGAAATGTATGTATATTCAGTGAATGCGAAATTTTATTTTCGATGCGATTCGGTCTGGTTGCGCGGTGTGTGCGGCGGCAGTGGCTATTTGGAAAACGTGTTTTCCACTCAATTTGAATGGCCATATTGGATGAGCTCGCGCGACTCTGTATTTGAAGAAGCAAACGCATTGCAATTGCAGCTAAAGCTGCTTGCGCTCCATCCGCCTCGGTGCCGCTGATAACGATCTGTTTGTTTGCGTCCTGCCGGCGACGATGGCGAGTTCTCAGTGTGCCATCAAATTTGTTTCGCATTATGCGCACACAACATAAAAGTTGAATTTGTTTATTAATTGTTTCTTTTTGTTTGAATAATTATAACTGGCAAGTTTAAATGAATGTTGAAAACAGCTCCTGCTGATGCTCTAGATTTTTCTCTCAACTCGGCGCACAGCTATTCAGCACGTAGATTGGATTAACGTCTAGTTTTTATTACTTAATTAACACTGTGCAAATGAAACCGCCGCACACGATCGATTTCCATCGGTAAATCCGCCGAATCCTTTTTACTCCATTAGGATTTTTTAGTTATCACAATTTGCGTTCAGTTTGATTGAGAAAATGAAATTAAATGTCGAAATGTGCAAGGCATTTCGTCTTTGTTCTTGTATTTTTCTCGTCCGCACGTAGTTTTCTATTAATCCTCGTTTTGCTGGTACTGCTTTCGTTTTTCGTCTTTAATTTTTTCCATTTCGGTTACGTCTCTGTCTTTGCGCTTTTCTTTCTTGCTTTGGTGCACTTTAGCGCTTGCGAAATCTCAGTCCGGCTAGAAGATGTTTGGCTTCCCGTTTCGTTCGCGTTTCTTGGATCCTCGGTGAATGTCCGTCTTCCTTTGCGATCCTGCAATGTCTTTGGGCGATGCTATATCATCAAATATTTTGCGTCTTTATTTTTCTCCATCTCTTGCACCTTGTAGAGGTTCGTACCGAAAACTAATTATCCTTCGCCCCGTGTACTCGTAGGTATACATTTCTTTCGCAGGTGGGTTCGCTTTGCGTTTGCTTTTCAATGCTGGCGAGATTTCTCTTCCTTTCCTTTGCAATTTTTCCAATTTATAAGTCTTTATTTTTTCATCACAGACTCGAGATATACGAATATATCTAAAGGAAATTATTATATATTTTTGCATTAAAATTATTACTTTCATGTTTTCCTATTAACGAAATATTTCCACCTAGTTGTGGAAGTCTTGAAGAATTGTTCCGACCATTTATCAAACTGCCTGCCACTGATGCCGCCGGCGGCAAAAAAAGCACACGCTGAAACTTAAAAACTTGTGCTAAAACAACTTGCGGCTAAAGAGCTGATAATAGCTCGGCAATTATTCTTTTTCCGCCGCGCGGCTATGCCTGACGCTTGATGTTAGTCTCTCCTCAACTGGAGGCTTTATATAAATGCGATGACGTCGACGCCTTGATGCAGAAACTCACTTTTCAAACCACAATTAACTCGATACTATCAATCTTTCGCGTGATGTGATTGCTCGCATTGACTTTTCCCACATTTACAGCAAGTTTTCGTCAAGCGAATAACTTGCGGCAACACCCTGTGCAGCAAAGCCAAGAAGAGTGTCTGCTTAACTAATAATTAATTTCAAGTTTGTCGTCGTCACCAAGGGGCTAATTTTATGCGGCTCGATGCGCCTTTCCTGTCCCTCGCAAGTCGCAGCGCATCTTTTCGCCGCGATCGCGACGCGATCCAAGAAAGCTAATGAAAAAACAGCGAACGAGGCACGCACAGCGTACAGTGCATATTGAAATTTGTAATAACAAACGCACTGTTTGTTGGCTTTGTGGCAAGCGAGCGAGTCGGTTGAATTATATGCCAGTGGCTGATGTGTCGTCGGAGATGGCTGTTTGTAGTTATTTACCACCATCACCACACCCTCGCCGAGTTGATGGCGCTGTTTGTTTGTTTCGTATAATTAACAAACTGCTGTCTGCTGCTAAGCTAAACGTTCATGTTTAATTGTTGCAGGCATGGAGGCGATTATGTCGGAGTTTTTCAACGACTCGACGACAGCGTTCTACATCATTTTGATTGTCTGGATGGCGGATCAATACGATGCTATTTGCTGTCACACGGCCATCACCAAGAGGCACTGGTTAAGGTAGGTTTTTCTCGTTCGTTTTTCCTTGCCTGTTTTTTTTTTCGTCGTGTTGTGTATCGAACATTGAATATTGAGGTTTTGTTGGTCGACAAACCTTGGGGATTATTCTAGTTCTTAAATTTCATATAATACGCGCTTGTGCAAGGGTTGATGTGCGTTTTGCCGTATGGAGGAAGGAGTTTTGCAAGTTTTAGTATGGGGATTGATCCGTAAATGTGAACCTGCGGCCTTTTTCCAATCCTTCTTCGCTCTTCAGTTCGGTTCTGATTGCTTTCTTATGAACCCGTCAACATTTATATCCCATACTAACTGACTGCGCAAACAATTGCTCATTGTGTTCCGGACGTCAGTTCTTCGTTGGTTCTTGAGTAGTTTTAGAACGTCTCGATATTTTTCTGCAAACATTTTCCTTTTTATGTGGACGGATTTATTTCTTAATTTTCCTAAACTTAAATTTCCCATATCGTCTAGGTTTATGTCATCGAAGCCATCAATTGTTTCCCGAAATTACCGAATATGAGCAACTCGGGAATTGGCAATGACAACATGTTTACGTATTACATAATACAATATATCTACTTGATGCGCGTACTCTGTGTATGAAGAGGGTCAATCTATATCCGAAATCCTGTTAAACACTCGCCGATCGTTGATGATATCCGTTTGTTCATTTAGGTTCGCTTCTCCTCTTCCCGCAGTTCCTGTTCGCATGCCCTCTCGATCCCGATGTTATTGTAGTCCTGCGTATTGTTGTTGTATACGTACTTTCTCAACTAGTATATGCATGCATGTTACAGGCGCCGACCTACTCTCTTTATTATAAATAATAAAAGGGGTCGTTTAGTAGGCTTCGTCGATGGTTTGCCTTTTGCTCTCGTTCACATTCACCGATTCACGTTCACTTTACAAGCATGCTTAGATACAAGTATGTCCAAAAGATTTAGAATTGAAGCACTTTCTGTCCCTACTTAGTCCAAGTATGGAACTGTCCGGGCTGGGCAAGATACATGATAATGGGTATTTTAAATACAGATACAAAACACAAATACAATATACTTAAAAATACAATTTTAATTAAGAACTGTAAAAATCCGGTTTTATTTTAATTTTGTATTGTTTGTACCTTCAAAAATATGGAGCATTTAAAATACAAAATACTTCATATCGGAAAAAGTATTTTAAATACAAAATACTCAAAACTGAAATAGGAGTATTTTAAATACTGCCCAGCCCTGATATTATTGAATATTTGTAAATTTATAATTTCATGATGATTTTAATTATTATCTTAAATAGATTAAAGATTAAATTGTATTTTAAGTTCGACAAAAAAATAATTTCATTGCCCTCTAAGTGCGGAATTGAAATGAGATTTTTGTGTCTAGCATAAAAATCTACTATTAATTTTCAAACAAACACATCGATATCAATGTTTTGTATAAATATAGCGATTTAAAAAACCATTTATTTAATATCAGTTTGCGCGTGAGAGAGAAATATGCAAAGTTTGGAAATAAGTAGTGAACGTTGCATAGTAGTTACCTTAAAATAATAAGCTTAAATATTGGTCCTGACAAGCCTTTGATAATGGCGGATGCATTGAGATGACACCGGCCGTGTAGGACGACGCCGTTCACCTCGAGGATCTCGTCGCCGACGTGGATGCCGCCGGCGCGGAACGCCGCGCCGTGCGGATTGATGCCGCACACGAAGACGGCCATGCAGCTGCGGTCCTTGTGTCCTGCCAGACTGAGGCCGAGTCCTTGCCCGACGCTGCGCTCCAATTGCACCATAAGGATGCTCTGTCCCAAGCTCGCATATTTCTTCTTTACTTTATCTATTCGACATAACGATAAAACACACAAACTGAAAATTACCTTCTTGTACAAGAACTAAAAAAAGTAGAAAACACATGAGAAACATGCAAGGATGAAGGACGCGCTCACCAAGTTCATATTCGTTTTCTTGATCTTCGGCTATTGTTTCCATATTGTTGATGGCATCACGTGGGTGCGCGCGCGTGCGATTCGTGTATGTAACGCATAGCTACTATTAGGCGCGAATTTTCGTATTTGCGATCGGAAGAAACTGGAGATCGGGATCAGGACACTACCGTTTCCGTCTACCGTGGACGGAATGCGAATGTCTCATTGAACACCATAACGCGTTGTTTACATCGCGATTAAAATGTGCGACGGACAGTTTGCACATTGTTGAGCGCTTTTCGTCGCTTCATGCAAGTGAATTGCCCGCACGACTATCAACAATAGCAAAAAATGTCTTCAGCAAAACCCTACACAACGTGGCTAGAGCTAGTTGTTGTAAAGTTAAACGGAAAACATTTGTTATGTGCAAACTAACACAAAAAAAAAGCCGTGTCCGTGACCTTATTCGCTTTCGCACAAAACTTCCGGGCCCTGACAACGCGAATTTATGTCTTCAACGGGAAATATTACACACACATACAAAAAGATATACACTGTGACCGAATTTGGGCGCACATGGCTCTCTATCTCAGAAATGAACTATGTTGGAACAAATATTTTTAGACATTAAATACTCAGAATTTAATGCCTTGTAAAATGATTTTTAGTTGAATCAAAAATCATTGAAGGTTCTCGAGTTATTCCAGAAAAACTAAGACGATGTTTGAACGACCTCAACTTTTTAAGACGCATATCTCAGAAAGTACTGGTTCAATCTTGTTCGA
>JARJDT010019992.1:0-42264 GCA_030264655.1 Leptusa sp. GC000079
GCCCTAAATACAAAAAAGGCGCAAAAATTAATTGCCTATAAGTTCCCTGAAGACACTTTTGCCAAAACTATTAAGGCTTTCCAGATATTCGCGAAAAACCACCGGAAAAAAGACAAAAATCACCATAACTAGCAAACTATGGGAGATAGAGAAAAGTCCTAAATACGAAAAAGACGCAAAAATGAATTGCCTTTAAGTTCCCTGAAGACACTTTTGCCAAAACTATTAAGGCTTTCCAGATATTCGCGAAAAACCACGAAAAAAGACAAAAATCGCCATAACTAGCAAACTATGGGACATAGAGGAAAGTCCTAAATACAAAAAAAGACGCAAAAATGAAATTGCCTATAAGTTCCCTGAAGACACTTTTGCCCTTACTATTAAGGCTTTCCAGACATTCGCGA
Organism: Leptusa sp. GC000079; assembly: GCA_030264655.1. NCBI lineage: Eukaryota > Metazoa > Arthropoda > Insecta > Coleoptera > Staphylinidae > Leptusa > Leptusa sp. GC000079. The sequence goes on from JARJDT010019992.1 coordinate 405, forward strand.
AAAACCACGGAAAAAAGACAAAAACCGCCATAACTAGCAAACAATGGGAGATAGAGGAAAGCCCTAAATACAAAAAAGGCGCAAAAATTAATTGCCTATAAGTTCCCTGAAGACACTTTTGCCCTAACAATTAAGGCTTTCCAGATATTCGCGAAAAACCACCGAAAAAGACAAAAAGAGCCATATTTACATAAAAGTGTAAGTTGCGTATACGAAAATTTAAAAATTATGAAGTGTCCGGAGGCTTATTCGGAATTTTTTGTATAAATATAAAAATATGTGAAAAACAAATGTTGATTAATAATATTTTGATTAACCACCTGTCCTGACACAATTTGAATAAAAAATAGAACCAAATCTGTAAAATTGACGAAATGCAGTGTTTTAATAAATGCCTAATTCCGTTTTAGTTATGAAAGCTTTCGGACCCTCGGTATTTCTCAAATCAGCTCAATGCAATAACAATTTGAATAATTCACAATTTTCACGCAATTTTATGCCTCGAAAAATTGAGGTTTGAGTTAATTAGATTAGTGTATCCAGTGTTAGCTTTCCATTGGCCATGGCTGTGACTTTTAAATTTAGTTTACTTACCTTTGGCTTTTATGCTGCTCCAATGATATTTACGTGTCGCAAACATGCATAACATTATGTTATTCGAATATATTTTAAGATTTCTATATCTATCACAACCGAATGCAGATATTTTGTGACATTCCCACCAAACCAAGGCACCGAAATTTTCAATGATTTAAAATTTCTAAACCTGGTTCTTTATGATCTAAAAAGAGAAACTTGAATGGTTTAAGAACGAATGATAATTAGTATTGATAAAATATGAAGTTAATAAAGAAACAAACAATAAACCAATGTAATTGAAAATTAAAAGTCTAATTACCCTGTACAAGACACTTAATTGTTAAAACAAATGTAACAAAAGTGAAATAAAATTCATGATAATCAGGTATTTTGTCAAGTGAAGACACCAAACTGAATCGATCATCGGTTTTCTCTTCTTTTATTATTCCTCATTATAATCACTATTCTTTCTTTTAAGTAATTTTATAAAATAAATATTTCTCGCATTTATTTCTCTTCTTGTTTGCTATCAGAATTCCACATTCCTGCGTATATACTTTTTATTATTCTTATCTATATCGATATTCATTTAATAATAAATTTTAGTCGAACGTAGTTATAGTAGTTCTTTGTTTACAGTTTACAATTTCCAATATACACATTGGTTGTGTCAAACAAAACAAATTTACAAATTATAAATCGAATTCTGGCTGATTACAAAGTTTCGTTTCTTTGTTATATTTACATGTTGAATTCTGACCAATGAGAAGAATACAAACTTACATCATTTATTAATCAATTGTTAACATTTATTTTTATTCATAATGGTAATAAAATTGGAATTTTTCAAGATTTATTTCAATCTTGGTGTCAAATTGATTTGCAATTCTTGGTAATAATAAACAATTAAGAAATTAGAAAACGAAAAACACCGAAAAAAATGTTTCCATCTTTTTCTACTATACAATAATACGCTTAAGCGGATTATACAACATAACAAAAATGGTGAAAATCGTATTGCAAACATTACAATTATGTATGCTATGAACATACAATTTTCATTTTCATATTAGTAGTTTTTTTGCAATTTTCTTTCATTACCTGGGTACTCTTACAAAGAGCGAGTTCGTTACAGTATGCACAATATGCTATTATTCTTTGTCTCATCTTATCTTGAAGTCTATTTACAGCAAAACATTCTGCATTAAGTGCTCACTAATAATCAGTTGATCAGTATATGATACAGAGTTATGAATAGTTAATTCGATAGTAGTCAAATACTAAATACATTGAGGGATTTACGAGTGAATTGTGTGGAACATGAACAACTAAAATTAGTTTCTGTCATATCAGAGAGATTTACAAACTTCAATGTGTACAAAATAGCATTTTCACTTTTAACTTACAAGTTTTGTTTTTGTATGAAAAAAGTTTGATTTGATTATATAAAAACTACTTACATATTTATACAACATAACATAACTATTAGTATTTTTCCTCTGCGTTATGTTTACACTTAAATGAAACGAATGAAATATGATTCAATGATGATAGATGTAAAGCAATTTGGAATTTTGTTGGTTTTTTGTTCTTGTCACTTCACTCAATCAACTTTAACTTAACTATTGGTGAATTAACTATTTACAATACTAAAAAGCAACAACAGTATTGAAATATTTTACATTTAAATCGCATCACAGACGTTCTGAATCAATCAATAATTTTCAAATTTCAAAATCCAAAGCACTAAACATTTCTTACTAAGACCGATTACTAAATTGTTTCACGTCATTTTGCCTGAACTTTTATCCAAAATCAATTAAGTCAGGTGCAATGCATGAACAATGTGATGAAGAATGAGAAACAGGCAGATGCACTGAAATTAAATGTGCACTGTGTGTTTTCTACTGCAATGAAATAATGAGTGAATATTAAAATGGCATTCGTTCATCGAGTTGACGCCGAAATGGTGAATCATCGACAACCAATGAACGAAAATGAAAATGGTGCCAGCCCATGAATACGAGAATAAAACAACTAAAAGTATAGCTAATTGTAATTAATAAGGGATGATGAAGTAGAGTGAACTAATAAACTATATAACGCCATTGCTATTTCATTTCTATCTATTAAACCGCTCTCGATCCTTCGGTACTTCGTCCTCCCATTCCGGGTCGTTAGGATCCTCATACGCGGATTCCGTTGATTCGCTATCGCGATCAGCATCCTTGTTCTTGCCAGCCTCCACAAACTCACGCAACGATGGTGCATTCGAAGTTCCCTGAGAATTCAAACTCGGCTGAGAAGTCGAATTCCCTTGCGAATTCGACGATATTCCAAGCCGGTTCCGATTCGTCTTCAGTTTATTCTCATCAGGTAGACCGCGCACAATTCGTTCGTATAACTCGTCACACAGCGGAAACAAGCGCTTGTCGTAAGGTGGCACTTCAAGATCCGGCGTACTGCTGCGCATCTCTTCGCGTTCACGTTCCCGATCGCGGTCGCGCGGCCGGCCGACTGAGAATGTTCGGCGGCGCAGCGCCGCAATGTTCGGGAGAAGAGGCTCTTCAACGGGCATGGGCATTGGCATCGGTGTAGGTGGCGGCGATGTCAGCGGCGAGTTGTCATTGTTGGGAGGTTCTGGGATGTTGTTGGGGGCTGGCGCTGGTGACATCGGGTCCGGAGTATTAGCGCCGCTGGATTCCGCTAGGCTGTCAGTGCGCCGGTTCGCTCTCGAGCGGCCGTAACCGATCGGTAACTTCAAGAAGCTTAGGAATTTCTTACGTTCGTCTTGTTCGGACCTCTCATGGCGGAATAACACGGCTATTTCAGATAGATCTTCCATTTCCTCCTACAAAGCAATATTTAATGTAAAATTATTCGAAAAGTAAAAATGTGGACAAGTCTAAAAACATTATTCTTACCTTTTCCTGATTATCTTTATTATCTTTATCGCTATCCTTATTTGTATCTTGACTAGTTTTTACAATTCCGTTGTGTTTGGTTGTACTTTCGTTATTAATATCACCCTCAGCAATGCGCCACCTAAAAAATAATTATTCTGTACAATAACGAATGCTTTTTGGTCCTAGTAACATAATATTTATGAAAACGTTGTTGCAAAAGAACATCTTGGAAGTTCAGTACATACTTTGGTGTTAAAATCTCTTTATACTGAAGTTTCTCAACACGTGTTGAAGACGCCACACTGTACGGTATGATAATGTTATCAATATCGTACGAGTCAACACGATTACGTTTATTAAATCCAGAGATAGCTTGTGATAACAAAGGCGATGAACTAGGAGAATCAAACTTGCCCCCCGCGCCGATGCCCAACGCTTCGACTTCGTCGTCTGCACCGTCGGAACCCAGCGATTGCGCAGAGGACATCCGCGCGCGTTTCTTCATGCGTCCCACTGGATGGCGTCCTGGTTTTCCAACTTTTCTCCGGTATTTATTCTTAATTTCTAAAAATGAAATTAAAAAGTCAGACTATATTTGTTCTGGACTGTAAGTTGATGACTTACTGGCTGTTATGGCATTAGCTGTACTGGGTTTGATGAGTCGGTTGTACTTCCGGCGGTGCTCGTTGTTTTTCCGCGGGCGTTCCGTACCACTGGTCGACGACATCGGCGTTGATTTCTCGCTACGCTCGCCCTTAGTGCTGGACTTAAGTGCTTTGAGATTAGTCCGCGAGCTTCGTTGCTGCCAGTCGGCGGTCTTCATGATCGCTTCCATGTGTAAAGACGCCGACGCGTCTATAAAAAAAACACCCGAAAATGGTCACTTTCGTTGGAATCGTAACAAGTAGATGCAAGAAGATTTAATTACCTTCAGTTAACGAAAATACTGGATGGTAAGATGAATCCAGCAGTCCAAGGGTCTCATTCCTACTCAGATATTCGGAATGGTCACGCGGATAGGTCGGATCCGTGCGCCCTGTACACAGCGCACATGTCATATTAGGAGGGATGCAACCGCAGCGCATCGTCGCCGGCCGCGCCGCTTTCTTCGAGATCGCATGCAAGCCCGTGATCTGGACGAGCTTGCGTTTGCGGAAATTGACGAGCGGACGCGTGCGAGCGCACTGATAGTCCATGGATTTCGTGGCGCCGTTCGGCGATACCGACTCGCCGTTGCGTATCGACGACGCACCAGGCAGCTGGCCACGATAGCCGTTCAAACAATTCGGCGAGGATGGTACGCTGGCGTGGTGTGGCGGACTCACACCGCCCAGTTTGACGGTCTCTTTGCTGTTGCGTATCTTTCGATGCAGTTCGTTGTGTTGGCGGATTTTGTAGTCCAGATCGGCGATTTGCGATTGGAGCCATGTCCACTTACTAGCAATCGCTGATCGATCAACTGCGTATTTCCACGCTGCCCGTTTAGATCTACAACAATTATTTATTTATATTTAGTTTATTGAAACACTCCGTATACATTAAATTACAAAGGATGTTTAGATAGATAAATCTTTAGTATTGCCACGTTTATTAAACAATAAACACTGGAGATAGAACAATAATAACGAAATTTAATATTTATGTTAATTGGTTACAATTGTCATTTAATCAAAATATTTTTTTAACTTGTTCTATTGGAAAAATCTAATTTGACAACAAAGTATTGATACTCGGACCATCATACCAGAAGATTTCTTCTTAAACTAAAGTAAAATAACTGTAAATCTAAACTGTCTGAAACACCCTCTATATAATAATTCTTAAATATATAGATGATTTCATTTTATGAATGCGTTCCTATAATAAGGTTTATCAGTAGACGCTTATGTAAAAATTTGTGTTTGTTTTGTACGTAAAGAGGCGGAAAATATAATTAAAGAAGTTAGAAGATGTCTGAGTCTGAGATCTGTACGATTTGAAATTACTTTGTTACAATTTGCTGTTACAATTTCCTAACGAAGTATATGTATAGCAATAAACGAAACGACAAAAAACTAAAAGTCGACCTTGAATTATGTTTTTGCTTGCATGCACATTAGTATAGTCACATAAATGATGTCGATGTCGTTTTCCCCGATTGATTTCATATCATAACAAATACAAAGCAAGCATATGGTCTGAGTGTTTATTTCATTTCGAATCAATCGCCATCAAATATTGAACGCTCATAAATAGTAAAAGCGAAATTAAATGCAGCACTCGAAAATTAAAGTTAATAAAACTAATATTTTTAATGTAATTTAATTGTAATATCTACGTCTATGATTAGGATTATAACTATCAGACTATCTGTAGACTTGAGAAATGTTAAATATTTAATTAATAACATGCACGCCTAGGTTTTCATTTCCTATTGATATTGGTCATGTTCAGTTGTTCTTGTAGAAAGGTTTTGTTTCAGCCACAACCAGCCAGTGAGCCAGCTTATTTGGCGTAGCTTATTGAAATTTTAAAGTTCTGTTACAAACGACGACAAAGAAGCAAACGGTAGGAAAGACGACCTTGAAGCCTTACTTTTTCGATTAATTGTGGATGTGTTGATGTTACGTTACGATGTTCAATGAAAATGAAATGTCTTGCGACTTTTAGCTTAGCGAAGTTAACGAAAGCAAATCACTGATCCATTTCATGAAACTAATGAAATAACAACTAATCGGTAGTAAACAACCGTAAATAATAAATAAGCACATTGATAAACAATAAACGCGAGTATAATGAGCTAATGTACTGATTAATGATGATAAAAGATTCGGTTTGTTGTGGAATATATTCGGAAATAACAAAACTCATGCAGGCCGTGAATGTGTTTTTCTGTTTTAAATTCAAGTTTTTTGTAATTATACATTTGGGGTAACTTGTTGAGTGCCAATTCACAATTAGCCATCATCTACGTCTAGATATGAAAAATTCGAATTAAAAATTACTCCATTTCCAACTTGGCATTTTCATATTAAATGAAGTCGCAAACAATAATATAACAGAGTAAATTAATAAAGAAACTAAAAAACATTTAAATTATACGTATTGCATGTTTTGTAACACTGAAGTACACTCAATTGTGTACTAAATAATTTCAATTTGAAATGGAAATAATTGGATCGAAAAACGAACGAAGAAGTAAGTAGAAAACAGAAACAAAAACGTGTTCATTTCAATTTTCATTATTGTTATAAAAACGTTCAAACTCAAACCTAAATGCAAATTAACCACCGATATGATTTTTACCGTGTTCCTCATACGAAATTCATATGAAATTCCCTAGGGTGTCTTAAAATACTTGTCCCTGGCTTTTTAAGACACACTGTATAATTTACAATTGCAACTTAAATGAAACCAGAAAGTAGAAACAATTGAATAATCACCAATTTCACTTTCAATTACTCATTTGCAAGATCAACATTAAAAATAATTGATGAGTATCAACAAACAAGTTAACGTGAATACAGTATGTCCATGGATAAGGTTCCAAATGGGAGATTTTGTTTAATCTCGAAATTTTTCGAAATAATTTTGAAGTTGTTAAATTTCTTTTTTACGGGACTTTCCTAATAATTAAATTTCTCTTTTTATGCAGAATTTATAAAAATGTTTCAAAACCTTTGCAGACAAATAATTTTAGTCAAGAAACAATATTTCATAAATTTAGTCTAACAACTGTTTTAAGGGTTTGAAAACTGGCAAAAAAAGCTTTTTCGAAATAATCTTTGAAACCCCATCCGTGGACATACTGAACTAGTCTAAAACATTTCAATTCTGAAGCTTTCTTTTTGGTTCATTTTCAAGGAAACATCAAATAACCCTCTAAAAACTTCCTAAAATAATGATTGAAAATTGCTTATTGCTATTTCAATAAAAGTAATTTTAACTTTTGGTGTGCAAATTATTGAAATTTGTTTATTCAAAAACTTTGCCCCAAATTTACAAAAAATACTGAGTGTTTTACATGAAATGCAGCAAAAATTGAGAACAGATTATCTTAAACACCAGATACTTAACTTTTAAAAGGAACTAATATTTTAGAATTTAACAAGGAAGAGAAGTGATTCTACTTACATAGGTAGGTATTGTTGGTGTTGATTGTTAAAGTTTTCGGATTCATCACAGCTCTCGCCCCCAGAGCTACTAACAGTAGCTTCCGAGTCGGCCTCTTCTTGTACTAAGCGTAATTCATACTCCAAGTTGCCCGAAACATTCTGCAACTCGAGCTTCTCGTGCGTCGTCCACAGCGGCAGCGTAACACATTGTCCGACTGCGACCGGCGGCGGCCGGAAAGCAACCGCTTCATTCGACCCCGCGCCAAAGCATTTCTTCTGCCTGCCGGCATTGGCGTTGTTCGCCAGCACCGCGCTGCTCATTTCGAGTTTCTTGATCAGATTCTTAGTTGAGCTGTACGAAATCGGCTTGTGGCTCTCCGAGGCGCTCGACGAGTTCGTCACCGTCGACGACATCGTCTGCGAGAGAACATCCGACGCATCACCGCGTGTCAACGTCCGATGCACGTGCTCGTAGACGCCGGCCACCTCCGCACTGACATGCTGTCCCATATTATAAACTTGAAACTTTCGTATCCGCCGCAGGAGGAAATCGAGCTTGCGCTCGAGCTTCGCCTGCGTTTTCCCGACCTCAACGAGGCGTTCTTTGGTCTGCGTCTCCTTAATACACGCACTCTCCATCAGCTGGTCGTCGATGCTCATGTTCATGACGTCCACGTTGAAGAGCGCGTCGTCGATGGCGTTCTCGGCGAGCGACAGCTCGCCCGCCGAGAACATCGGATCGTTCTCCGGGTCCGGGCACGGATCGGCGGCATCGATCGACTTGAACACCTGCATGATCTCGTCCGCATCGCCCGCCGGCAAATGGTTGAAGATCTGATCGACGTCCCCCTTGAGGAGATCCGAGACGTCGTCCAAGCTGACTTTCTGTAGGCCCATTTTGTCCGGTTCGTGCTCACCCATAGAGGAGATCGGACACGTACTCATATTTATCGGCAAGCCACAATCCGACGCGGAGGAGTTGAGGTCCGAGGCGGGGTTGAGCGTGTCGCCCTTTAGCAGTCCAGTGGCGGCGATCTGCTCCAATGCATCGAACACATTATTCAGATCCTTGCCGTTCGGCAGCGATTTGCACGTTGCGGCTTCGCGCGCGATGTACAGCGATTCGCCGTCGCCGTTCTTCCCGATGCCGGTGCCGTTGGCGTTGATCGGCGACGCTGACTGATGGTCGGACAGCTTGAACGTTTGCGTCTGATTACTTGTTTCGGTTAGGGCTGGAGCCATGACCTCCGCATGGGGATGCCTCACCGAGGCTGTGCGCAATCCCATTCATTCAGTTTCACATTCACATTTAATCGCGCACATTCGCAATCACACACGTTTCGGTCGCACTCTTAAGGGAAGTTCACGCAAGGTTTGCCTAGAAGGTGCCTTGAAGACGACGCCGACGTTTTGGGTGCTTCCGTTCGGTTTCTGTTGGTCGTCGTCGCTCGCGCGCGTTTTGTTTATTCACGCGGCACATAAATTGTCATTGTTTGTGTTTTGTTCGCGTTATCGAGGCAAGGTATGATTTTAGTGTGCTCGCATTGCGAATTCATTAGCTCAAGCAGCTACAGCAATGCGAATGCGGACGAAATCGTAACAAAGCGTGTCGATTACGAGACGAAAATACTCGCCGCGCACTCGACACCAACATTATTTACATCCGATTAGCGATTTCGATCGGTTCGGCCGGTTTCTTGCGCGTTTTTTGGTCGCCACGGCACGTGATGATGCACACTCGGTCGCACACCTCGCACAAGACGTTTGATCGAGTTGTACTTCTTCGCTAGCAAAGGCGCGATAAGGAAATGGTCAGAAAAACGTGACGCAAAAACGAATAACGCGTGCACTTAGGGCTAGGACACCGCGCACTTCGCAAACAACATTGCACCACTTCGCACTAGTGTTACATACGCATCGCGCACTGATCCGATGCGATGCTATCAGCCGAACGAAATCTTCCAATAAACGTTGAAACTTGCTGAAAGTTTACCACAAACACACACTGCGAAGTTTCGCCGAGCGACTCGAATTTGATGCGACACAAACACTTCACTCGCAACGAACGCGAACGCTATCGGCGATCGGCTATCAGTTCGTTGCACAGCGAACAATTAAGCGTACGTCCCAGATGCGTAGAACGTGTTCGCTCGCAATGCAAATCGAAAATTGCTCGCCGCTTTGCATCCGAGTTTCAAGTTGCGTTCGATGGTTGAATCGACGTGCACGTCGAAGGCGAAAGATTTACAACAATGGCGCCGCTGCACAAGCAAGGCAGAGTTTCGTTCGTTTTCGTCACACACGCAGTACGGGCAAGGCGAAGGCATCGAACGAGCGCGCTTCCATTCCGAGCGAGCGAACGAACGGCGAACGAGCAAACGCAAACAACGCGACGGCGTTGACTGAAAGATTCCACTTCCTTCGTCGTCTCTGTCTAACACGCGCGCTGCGCTATGATGCCGGCTGCGCACTGCCGACGCTCTCACTCGCGCACCACTGGCCAAGGCCTTTTTTACAACATTCGAAAACTGCGCGCGCGAGTTTCGCAAGTTACAACTTGTTTTAGCGTTTGTTTGCCGGGTTTCCCGCACTACATACGCGCCACCTGCGTACCCGCCATTCTTCAACTTTTTAATCGTTTCTAAACACTATAGATCTCCATTAGTATTTAATAAGATCAAGTTCGTATCTTATTGAAGAACTTTTACAAGGAAAGAGTGGTGTCATTCCTGTTGTCGCTGTTGCACTGTTTGCCACACTTCGATTCGGGTTCGGGACACGAGCAACACAAAAGAATGCTACACATGCGCCATCTATGCAATGTTGCGTCAAGTTGGCGTCGGGTGACATCATCACATGATCAATAACATTTTCTTTCATGAATATCTTTGGAAATAAACGTTGTCAACTAGTTATGCACGTTTTGTTCGCTCATGCTGTAAATAAGTTATTGTTTTACGTGCTTTCAGTAGGCAAAAACCATTTAGAAACAGTGTAATGTTGCTGTTTGTGATGAGTGACGAATCGGAAGTAGCAGAAGTAGTCAGCGCAGCCATCTTGGTATTAGCATAAAAAAATGTTGCGCAGTTGCGCTGTTTCGCTTCGGTTGGACGGCGCATAAATGGCGCGAAATTCAAATTTGGTTTTGATTTATTAGTCAAGTCCACTTATGTTGAGCTAGTTAAGAGTTAAAACCAATAAAAATAATTAAAATTAAAAGACTATCATCAACTATGAGTCGGAATTTTATCAAATTTATGAACAAATACAGACGTTGCCCACAGCAACGGTGTTTATACTGGGTGTATAAATGGCTAGCTTTTAATATTTTGAAAATCGGTATTCGTAATCTACTAAATTAAAAACTTGAAAATATTCCAAATTTGAGAAATTAAATTTAAAAAGTGGATTGTAGTGAAGGCTTTTTAACATTTTTAATCTATGAAAAAAATGGTGTTTGGAAAAATATTTTTGAACACCCTGTAGAATGAGCGGAATATAAATAATAATAACATCAAAAATGACCTCAAAATTGAATAAATCCTGAAAAATCTCGAAAAATCATGAATGAAAGAGACATTTATGCAAATTAAATGCAAATCTACCCTAAATGGTCTTCGTAGATCAAAAATCAAAACAGTTTTTGTTGTGATTAGGTTAATTCCAGACTCAAAATAAATATTTCTCAATAAAATCACCGAATCCGTCGATGTAACTTACCCACTGGAAGCAACTACTTGATGACTTCTTTGTGATTGCGTCGCATGGTTTGGATCGCGAGATAAGCTCGCATTTCGTAAAAAAACGCGAAAATTTGACGACTTGTAACAACTTCTTGCATTGCCCTTAGGAAAGCAAAGCAAGTAGTGCGCACAGTGGTGCACTCTGTCGCACTTTCGTCGTGCGTTCACATGTTCTCATGCTCGAATTCGTCCGCAAAGCTCAAAGCAACTGTTTGATTCGCGATACGACTGATTCGAGGTTAAAATAAAACAACTTGCGCCTCGCTCGCGCTCTCAAGCTATTAAAAATCGAGGAAAAATTAAAAATTAATTATTAATTATCAACAAATTCAAACTACAATGACTGCTAATGTTAATGGTGAATATTTAAAAATCAACTTCACTAATCAACCAAATGCAGAAAGTAATGTAAGTAGTAGTCTATGATAATAAAGTTACCTTCATTTTCCATTTTCATCAAAAATGTAGCTTATCAAGCCAATGATTTTATTTTAAAAACTTGCTGAGATTTTGAACTGAGTGTTCTTAAACTATTTGATATTTAATTTTAAATTTAACTACCAAAATTTATTTAATTCCCAAAAAGTAAATTTTTTAATTCAACAATTAAAGTACGCTTCAGACTATATGATTTTCTTAAAGATTTCGTCATAAGTTCACACTATATGATTTTGGCATAAGAATTCGATCAAAATCATAAAGAAAATCATGAAAAAATGCGGATTTTGGCATGCGCGCTCTACAATCATATTGAGGCATATCGTTTATCATAAAGAAAATGATAATGCAATCAATGTCAACGTAATCACGAAATGACAAAATATCAAATATGTTGATCAAAAGTGATGAAATCATTAAGAAAATCCTATAGTCTGAAGCTTGCTTTAATTGTTATTGATATAAAAAGTTAAATTTAAAACAATTTTATCAAATCGTCAAAGACCATTCCAGCTCAAAATCTCAGCAAATACTTAAATAAAATTATTGACGAAGCTTATTTACATACAATTAAATAAAAATTGCAGAATGTACCTCTTAATAAATTATTACCATTTGCGAAAAGCCAATTGTTTACTGCCAAGATTAAAAACAGTAAGTTGCTTACAAATGGCCCGGATGTGAAAACAACTTATGAAGTTGAATTAGATCGAACAGTAAGAACTTTTTATTTTATTAAAAGATTTAAAATTTCAATTGATTTTTTGTTGCACTTTATTAAAATGTTTACATAAAAACCAAAAACGTTTTCTTAGGGCATTGACTATGACTTTACCCCAGGTGACGCAATTGGCATATTGCCAAACAACAATTTAGATGAAGTTATTGCAATAATAGAACATTTAGATTTATTGGATTACATCAATAAAACTTACAATTTGTCAATAATTGAAGGAAGCATTGCTAAAAAGAAGTCTATTCCTTCACATATACCACTTTCCGGAAGTCTTAAAGACTTGTTCGTGAAACATTTGGATATTAGGAGTCCTCCCAAAAAGGTAAAAACTATTCTAATCACTTAAAAACAGTTTTTGTTGTTGTTTTGTTTATTTATGACATTATTGCATTGAAATTTATTTATTGCAGTTATTTTTGAAACTCTTAGCGCAGTATACAACAAACGAAGAAGAAAAAAATGAGTTGCTTGAATTATCAGACCCAAAACGCAAACTTTCTGATAAAGAAAAATATTCGGAATTTATCGCAAATGAAGGTGCAAGTTTATTATCAATTCTACGAAAGTTTCCTTCTTGCAAGCCACCAATCGGGCGACTTTTAGAACATTTACCTTCACTTAAACCACGTTACTATTCTCTTGCATCATCACCACTTGAACTCAACTCGTTGCGTTTTGCCTTTTCTGTTATTGAGTTTCAAAGTTGCGATGTGAGTTTTAAAGGTGTTTGCACTGGTTATTTAGAAAAAATAATTCAAAATTTAATTGCAAATGATTATAAGGAAAAAATTGAATTTTATTTCCGTACCGGGAGTAATTTTTTAGATTTTGAACCATTAGACAATCAAAACCCCTTGATATTAATAGGGCCAGGGACGGGCGTAGCTCCATTTATCGGCCTACTTCAACATAGATTTCTCCAACAAGAAAAATGTGATTTTGGTGAAACAATTCTGTTTTTCGGTTGTCGTTACACAAATCGCGATTTTTTGTATAAAACTCAATTAAACGAATATTTAAATTTAAGTTCAGGGGTTCTCGACCATTTGTTCACCGCTTTTTCGCGTGATACTAATAGGAAAGTATATGTACAAGATAAGATTAGGGAACAAGGGAGGAAAGTTGCTGATTTAATTGTTAATCAGAGGGCGAATCTGCGATTGTGTGGCGATGCTAAGAATTTATTGAAGGTGGTAGATGAAATTTTAGTTGATGTTTTGGTTGAATTTGCGGGGTTGGATCCAGGGGAAGCTATTGATTTGATTGTTGACATGAAGAACACCAAGCGATATCAATTAGATATCTGGTTATAAATAATTTAAAGGATAATTAATTATAAATATAGTTTTTGTTTATTTGACTAAAATGCTTAATTTATTCACGAATTACGTAAATATTTGTATTGGTTTCAATTTTCAGGAGTAAATCATTTGTTTCCGAAAATTATTGCGCGCGTTGTATGCTTAATAATAAATTGTAAATATGTATGTATAAAATTTGTAACTAATTGTATAGCGTATAGTAAAATCGCAGAATACTTTATTTTATTTTCTGTTCTTTTAATTATTTAAAAATAGTAAACAACCTCATTCAATCACTCTTAAGTTCTAATCTTCGTGTAATTAAGGCACATTCATTTTGTTTTGAACTGTTTTAGCGAATTTATAATAAAACAAGTTCAAAATATAGCACCTATTATACAGGGTGTTTCATTTTGTTCATTGAAGATAATAATGAAATATCTTAGCTTAGTAAAGTTGACTTCAGAAGTTCAGACTATTTGATTTTGTTTATAATTTTATTTACAATTTCATCATAAAATACTTTTTAGTAGTTCACACTAAGCTAAGTATATGATGTTGACATAAAATACAATCATAAAGAAAATCATGAGTAATTTCGTATTTGAACTGCGCACGCGACTTTACCGACTTTTTGAAAAATGCCCATTACTTATGACAATTTCACATGCGATCTAATTCCGAATTCATGTCGAATAATGATTCGCACTTTAACTTTCAAAATTTAAAATTTGTAATCAACTAATCTACATGAAACCTCGTGCAATAATACAGAAAAACTAACAAATCTGTAAATTGTAGATTAGTTGAATGATGAAATCAAAAATAAAATCATATAGTATGAGTCAACTTTAGGCATTTAATTATTCTCCTCGAATTTTTAACACCCTGTCTTTAATGATTGGTAAATTTTTGGAAGACTTTGTTTATCTATGCTTAAATTTAATAAATGCATGAAGTTTGCATTGAAACTGAATGCAGGTTTATGTCTGGTTCACATGTTAAAATATTTGAAAATTGCAAATTGCAGGTAAAGTGCATTCAAATCGGGTCAGTGACGTATAAACACAAAAACAAAAGCAAAAAACGAGATCATGAACGAAATCGAAATACAACATGCTCGTGTAATTGTGTATGGAATACCATTAGAATACCTAATAGTTTATAGTTTCGAATACGAAATGAATTAAATTAAGAATTAACTGCAAATGTAAATATGCAAAGTGCAGACTTATTCCTGCCCATAAATGCAAATTACATAAATGCATTCCATACTTCTACATAGAACAAGAAACATATTGTATGTTAAGATTGTTGAGACTACCTATGAACATTATGAACCTATGCCTAGCCTAGATATACATATAGTGACTATAAACACTTTTTTGCTTGTTATGCTTAGCTAATCTTCTACTTTCTGGTATCGTCTATCATTACTTTATCATTAAATGTGATTGAGCTGTTAGTTATCGTTAGTGTTTATTGTTATGGCGTGTCAGCGCGGTTTCTCGTTCTCGTTTATTCACTTTACACAAAGCAATAACTCGAAACGTACCACGTAATTGATTTGTTCAACTTAAAATTCTATTTACAAAAGCACTTCTATGATAAATATCAATTACCTCGTGAATTATGTTCGGATAGCTCAAATTTTAGGTTAGTTTTGCTTAAATTTATGGACAGCATAGAAAAGATCCCATATCCGCATCTTTTAACATATAGCGTGCATTTTTGGTATTTCCTCGGGTATTTCTAGTTTTCAATTTAAAAAAAAAAATAAAAATCGCGTACGTCAAAATTAGGATTTGCCCAATTGCTTCCTGGCTGCTTTAATCAACGGCGTCAACGAAATAAGTTCGGCCCTATCATCTAAGAACTCATGCAGTAACAACTCTTCTGCACTGGCCCTCTGACTAATATTCACCTGGAGACACCAGTCGATAAAAGCCTGCAATGGACCTGACAGACTCTCCCACTTATCAATGTGCGGGCGGCCGTTAGCTGCAATCAAGTACAAAGCGCGCAGCGGCGTCTCGTTCAAATATGGCGGCGCCCCGTGGATCATCTCAATGGCCATGATCCCCAGCGACCAAATGTCCACCTTCTTGCCGTACAGTTTCCGCGTGACAACCTCCGGCGCCATCCAAAACGGCGTACCTACCATCGTCTCGCGTTGCTCATCACCCATGACATTCGCGCAGAAACCGAAGTCGGTTACCTTCACAGCTCCGTCCATACCTAGGAGAATGTTGTCTGATTTGATATC
The DNA here is from genome assembly GCA_030264655.1 of Leptusa sp. GC000079. NCBI lineage: Eukaryota > Metazoa > Arthropoda > Insecta > Coleoptera > Staphylinidae > Leptusa > Leptusa sp. GC000079. The sequence continues at coordinate 16,468 of JARJDT010019992.1, forward strand.
GCGATGAATAACGCCCCGCGAATGCAAGTATTCAATGCCGCAGAGTACTTCGTAACACACTGCGGCGATCTGCTGCTCTTTCATGATGGTCTCCGTGACGACGTCCGTGAGCGACCCACCGTCTAATAACTCCATCACAACCCACAAGTGTTCGTTGTACATGATGAACGCCTCCAGGAAGTTGACAAGGTTTTTGTGTTTGAGGTCTTTCAGGATGATAATTTCGCCCAGCAGGAGCTCCTTGCGGTTTTGCCGCAGCATGTCAATGTCTTTGATGGCGACATCTTCTTGGGTCTCCTTGTTGATTGCGGCGAAGACTATCCCTGATGCGCCTGCGCCTAGGTCCTTGTTCTTGCGGGCGTACTTGAGCTGCGGATCGCCTTTGGAGCAGATTTTGCGGAGCTCGTACAAGTAGTCATTGTCGGACATCGCGACGCCGTTTTCTTTGGTTTTGCGCATCATTACCGCGGAGTCCGTCGGGTCGTCAATGTTCAAATTGTCTAAACTTTTTGCTAAATCTTTGGGTTTTTTCGGTTTGAGTTTTGGTGGCGCCACTGTATAGGTCTCTCTTCTTTCGGAACGGTCCGGTAAAGGTGGCGCTGGTCGGTGGATTATGGGGACACTTTCTGCTGAGCCTGAACTGTTTGACGTGGAATCTTCGGACTTTGGAAGTCTATCTTTTGATTCCATGAATCTTGTAATATCTTTAAACTCATTGGCGATCACTTGCTCTGTTGCTAATAGTTTAAATTCTGGCCCTTTGTGCACCGCATAGTTGAAATATTTTACGGCGTCCACGGCCGCATCCGGGTTTTGACCGATTTCATTTGCAGTTAGTTGTTTCGCTAAAAAGATTTAAGTAATATACAGTGTGTTCAAATTTGAATAGGGTACTTACAGAGTTGTCGGGCCCAAGCGGGTGGCAACCCAACCAATTTACCATCATCGGTAACTTTAACGTGTATATCGTGGACGACATTCGTCGGCCCTCCGATAATTGATGGCGAATTCGGATTGTTGTAGTCATCTCGACTAACTTCTTTCCCTTTGAAATACTTTTTCACTCTATTCATGTTGAGAGTGTGGCAGTAAGTTAGTTGTTAATTGTGTTGTTTTGGAAAACGAGCGCGTATTATGACATATTTAATGCAACGCAGAGTAAAATTGCTGACCGTAGGAGTGGTAATTAGTCTTTATTGATTGACTATCACTAATTACGAAAGTGTACTTGCTCGAAAAAAGTACATCAAGTACACAGTACACAAACTTGTAGAAGTAGTATTTCGGTTTTGGGTGTGATGTGACTGACGGATTGTCCGAGTTGCCTAGTGCGCATGGTGCGTAGAGTAGATTATTAAGCCACATAAAGGCTCATCCACATTACACGACACGTTAAAGAAACGTTTCAGAAAAGTACTGGCAGAGCAGAGGGTTTGCGAGAGGGTTTGTTCTTTTTCACGTCTGAGAATGGAATGGAAGAGATTATAGTAGCTGAGAAGGAAGAAACCTAAACAATTCCCCCACTCTTTTAACCGTCTTTCGAAACGGTCCGGAAAATGATCAAAAAACGATACGGACGCTTCATTCTATTCCAGGATAAGTTGGCGATACTTAATCTCTATTTTAATTAAAATTGCAGTAAATTCGTCAACTTGGTGTGAATATTTGCATTTGAGTTACTTTGGTATTTAGAATGTGTACGTCCACTGCAAATTAGGCCTTTAACATTTTACGTTTTGAGCTTTTTTGAGCAAGGAACACCTTCATTTTACAAAATATCTATCTATGACCGAATTTAGCTAGCTTTTTCGAAATGATCATTGGAACGGGGAACGGGTCGTAAAAGGTGAACGGAGCTTAACGTTGCTTAACCTTGGCGATGATGTCAGAATTGGTAGAACTACCTTGAAAATTACAGGAATCAGCAAACGAATAAACGATTAATCGGAGATTTGTACAGACCCCGCTCAACAACTGAATGATCTAATTAGTTTTCTGAGGTTTTAGCTAATATTACTCATGCTCAGTGTAGCTCGATTACACGCATTAAAGTTTTACCACTTACTGGCCTGGTCAATAACAAAGCATATTTTTACCCCAATCAGATTTTTCCTAGCTAATGTAATTTTAAAGAACATTTTCTTAGATTCCTTTTCCTTGCCTTTCGCCTTGCTCATTTATGATTAATGTTTCGTTGTTTAGACGTTAGGTAAAAAGTAAAAACAGAAAATAATTGAAAATCTCAACTAGGTTGCAATCGTTGCAATGTACTATTGAACTCGTTCTTGAAATGAAAATGAAATTTGTCTTTGCTTAACAACTCCATAATTTGTTAGTAACATATTGTAGGATTTGTTAGGCAGTTAGCGACAATTTTAAAACACAAGAAACGCGCTTGAAATGACGAAACTTATCAATAATCATATTAATTAAAATCCTAACTTGCAGTTTAAACAATTTTTTGTACGTTATTATGATGAATACTAGAACACAAAACTTATTGAAAGTATGCTGTCGACGTACAACCCATGGAATTGTTATCGGTACAATTACAACAATGCTGAATGCCGGTCGACACCGACTATTATAATGATAATCTCAGAGTCAGGTTCTAATGAGGCTTCAACAAAATTCGACTTGAACTAAATATAGCTGCTAACCTGCTAATACTAAATTTAGAAATATTCAATGTTTATAACGCAATTACACAAATAAATAACTGTTGCAAGTCGCTCAGATGAGATTCCCAAAAATGGGTGAAATAAATGCAAGAAACGAATGTAAGAAAACAAGCGCGAACAAGTATTTGATTATGAAATTGTGTCGCTGCACTTGTGTGTCTCTTGCAAGTGAATAACATATTCGCCAACGTTTCGATTGTTTATAAATATATTTACAAAATTCTATATTTACAACTTACAACAGGCTTTTGTTCTTTTTACTTTACATTTCTTTGCAATATCTTGCGCTTAATAAAATTCGGCAAATATTCATAAATTCATGCACTCAGTATAAGGAAAATAATTCGTTTTCGGTATTCGCATGCTCCAGTCAATGTTTAACTTTACATTTTTTCAACTTCTGTTTCGATACAAATACAATTGTGAATTCATAATTGAAGAAATTATAGAAAAAACAGCAACAAAAGGCTAACAATTATTTACAATAAAGAATATAATTTTTTAAATGTACACAAAATCGATTTTTTTTGAAGATAATTTTGAATTTAAATAGATATTTGTATAGAAATCAAGTATTGATAAATTGCATGACCAAATTAATTAAATGATGCAAAATTTCATGACAAATATCCAAATTTTTCGGTTCAGAATTGAATTTGTTCAAGGTAGTTTATTTTAAATTATTTTTTTGAAATTAGTTGAATTTAAAGCAACTATTCAAGACTTATAAGGCAGTGTAAAAGACTGTCAAACAAAAATTACAATGAGTTTCACTTTTCTTCATAGGTTCATATGTACACAATGCAAATAAAAAACTGAGTGAATGGCTAATGATAAGAATGCTGAAAGTGATTTGGTTCCGTCAATCACTATCCGACATGACCTTTTTCCGTTTCTTGGGTTGTTTAGGTTTGACAATTTCTTCCTCCTGCAACAAACAAACAAAATTAGAGATTAAAGCGGGAAGACCACTCATTGTGAGGTAAGTACCTCACTAGATTCTTCCGAAGATTCGGAAACTTCCTTAGCATTACGTTTATTCCCCTTCGCAGCAGGTTTCCTGCCCCCTCTGCCTTTATTCTTGGTCGTTGCATGATCCTCCTCCTCAGTCAACGCAAACAACTCACTAAACTGTTTCTTCTGACTGTCAGTGCTATTGTTCAGCGCGGTAACGAGCGCCTTCTGCATAGAGTCGAGATTATACAGAGCAAGCGCATTGTGCTGTTCGCATTTCGCGCGCAAATGATCTAAATGTCCTAAAACCTGATCGGCACTCGGCACCGTACTGCTAATACTTTTATTACCCGACCGTTTCCGTTTGTTGGGCGACGTTGACGGATACCTGGTGCTCAACAAACTCGCCAGCAGTTCCCCGACCTTATCAATATAGCTATCGCACCAATGTTTGATTATTGTGAACACTAACGGATCGCCTTTATCGCGCACATCGCGCGAGAACAAATACTTAATAAAATCCGCCGTCGGTTTCTCTTGCTTCATCATCAGCGTGATGGCCGTCAACGCCTCGGCGTGCTGCTTGTAGTCCAAGTGCGCCACAAGGGGCATAATCGTCTCCAGGCTGATGTCGTGCGCCTGGATAAGTTGCCAGAGAAAGAGTTGCTCGATACTCTCCCAGCTCAGACTCGTTTTGAGCAGTGATTGCAAGCTGTCCGTTTTGAACATGGCTAAGCGTCCTTGCATAATCTTCGCGATGAGTGTCTGCAGTTGTTTCGCGTCGATCGTCGACAGAATAACGCGCAGGATCTGCGCGTTGTTGACCGTTTGCTGCTTGAAATCTTTGTACAAGTCCGGAACAATGTAAAGCATGAGGTTGCTTTCGTTGACGTGGCACGCGTTCAGGTCATCATAGAGACAATTGTCGATTTTCTTCTCGACATTCGCGCAGAACTCTTTATAGACACTCGTTTTTAGATTGTTCATTTTATTCGTCTCGATTTTTTGATCTGTCCGTATCGTTTGCTGCACTTTTAAGTAGTACAAGAGCAAGTACCCAACGCAATTGTTCACCGCGTGCATTTCGGTCAAGAGTTTCAGCACAACTTGTTTACCCGCATCATCCGAACTAGACAGAAAGTAAAGTACTTTGAAAATGACAAACAAGGGCGATTTTATACTGTCCGCGAGCGATTCTTCCGTGACGGGATTGGGGAACACTTTCTCGTCCTCGTTCGAATCGAAAATTGCCGAACATATAGTCTTAGCCAAGATTGGAATCGCCTCAGATTCTTCATCAAGTTCAATGATGTGATCCATGAGGGATTCAATGAGCTCACTCTTTTTCTCTCGTTCTTTTTCGTTTTGCAGACGCGTTAAAGCTAGCTTTAGAGGGCCGTCGATGGTCGAATCCCGGTCGTTAATCTTCTCCTTGAGTCGGACTTTCGAGAGTGGTATGTCTTCATCGTCGGTATCATCGTCGGGTGTGGGCACTGTGGTTATTTCTTCTTCGTCGTCACTAAAGGCAGGCTCGTCATGCACATGATTCAAGTTATTGAAAGGTTCGTCGTTGTTCTCCTCGCTTTTCGACGAGGATTCCATCGGTGGCGGTATGCAGAACTCTTTGAACGTTGTCCGAATCATATTGCGCAAATCCCGGTCGAGCTTCGTATTGTCAAAGAGCGGTAACAGCGAGGGTAGAACCCGTTTGTCTAAGATTTGTTTCAGCGATGAGAAGATGCCGTTGCGTACTTTGTCCGCTAGCGGCGGATAAAAGTTCGCGATGATGCGACACAGAAAATCTAAAAGTGTCGCCGAAACGGCGGGATGCGACCGCATCGAATGGTGCATCACTAGAATGGCGGGTTCAATGTTCATTATGTTGTCTTTCTCGCTGTCGAAGACAATCCAATCGTAGAAAAGCGCTAGCTTCGCATTGGACACAGCAACCGTCGACGTGCAGGTCGTGAGCAGCCATCCGATGACAGCCCATCGGGGAATGAGTTCCGAGCACAACATATCGTTCGTCGGGTGAATAACCCCGACAATAAAGCGGATCATGTCGCATCGAAGACTCTGCGACTCGGGTGTTGCCAAATATTGCCGTTGGAACCAGTCCTGATACCGTTTGTGATTGCCGAAACGGACGTGCGAGGTGAGAAACACCAGCTTGCGTTCCATCTCCGGCGTGAGGCGACTTTGTAGATACCTTCGAGAAGTCCGCGTTTGGAGCAATTGCAGGACACCTGGGAACGTCGCACTCAGAATTTTCGGATTGAGTAAGATATCTCGCCATAGTGTTTCGAATTCGGGTACGCGTGCAACGTTCTGGAGCAATCGCACTAAGTCCCGGCCGATAACCGCACACTCGACGAATTTCTCCCGCAACAAACTAACAATAAACGCGACTTCTTTGGTGCGCAATGTGGCCAAAAACGGCGCATTGTGGTCTTCGATTAGACGCAGGTAAGTGTACACTACGGTCGGTAGCAGCACCAGCGATTTCTCCAACCACGTGCGATATTCGATAAAAATGTCCAAGAGGGTTTCGACGAGCGTTACGTTCTTCGGGGACGTGTCCCCGCCGGCCGCGTGGCGCATTAAGTTCATGCACAGCGTGTCCGTGTTCGTCACCGCGTTCTTGATGAGTTCGCGGACTAACCATAGCAACTGCGACTTGGCGACCTCATTGAAGCGCAGATATCGTTCGAGGACGAGTTGCGAGAGGTGTGCGAGGATCATCCCGAAGCCGTCGTAGGTGATGAGCGTAAGGTCGCGATAATGTTTCGCTGCATTGTTCGGCTCGGAGAGGATCGTCACCAGGAGGCCAAAAGACACATCTTCATAGCCTTTATCTTTAACCAAAGCATTATTGAAGGCTTCGTGTGACTCCTTATCACTAAGACCCGATGTTAAAGTCTGCACGAATTGGTAATGGCGTTCGAGTTTCTAAAAAAAGCAAAAATTTCGGTTCAATTATTTTGAAATTTAAATATCCCGCGTTTTTTCTAGCAACACTTGTCAATGTCATGTGTCAATGGCACTGACACATGCAGCCATCTAAACAAATAGGTTAGAAGAGTGTGGATGTATTGGTTGACTTGTGATGAAGAGAAAGACAAAGGATTCACATTCACAATGGCCGCTCGTCGTCAGCAAGCAGCAAGCAAGCGCTCCGTGCGAGAAAACTGCACACACAAAACACTGGACAACGCCACCGAAAGAGCAAAGACAGCAAGGAAGGGAACTGAGCGTGAACGAAAATGACTGACAACTTATTTACCTCCTCGAATTCGTCCCTATTCTCGATCGCGGACGTAACGAACAATCGACTCGCCGTATTCTTCGCCTGATCCATGCTCCGAACCCCCAACGAACGGCGGGCGAATCAACAAAAACAAACGAAAACGACAACGAAATGGAAGGAAAGAGACGAGAGGCTGCCGCGGCGAGCCCCTGCTGAACGAAACAATTCGAATGCCCCTTTTCAGCCGGCAGCTCGTTCTCCACTAACTGATCTTTTAGGACTTGCGATTGCGAGCACCAGCACTCCCGTGCTCCGGCATCGCTCCCGTTCCTCGAGGAAATGGAAATGGTCGTTTAGCTGCAGCGAACAGCATTTGATGTGTTCCGAGTTTTTGATTTTGAGGCAGAAGCGTTTTTTTTTGCGTTCGGGGAGATTCTGCTGCGTTTGTAGGCTATTCGTCGCTGCGTTCGTGTGTGTCTCGCTTGCCTACACAATGCGAGCTGCGACGATACGCGAATGCACTGTGCGTACAGCGTATGGATGTGTGGCCGCGTTCGGTTGTGTGTGTTGCGCTGACTGTGGCGAAGCGCGCGGGCACACAAGTAAACAAGTGGCACTCACACAGGCGAGCACACGCGGGCGGCGCTGCCGATGTCGGGCGAAGGTGGACGTGTTCGCGCGAATAGCGCGCGCTTCTCGAGCGAGAGGGAAGCGCGTGCGGGAGCGAGATGCGCGTATCGGAGCGAAACTGCGCGGCGAAGCGTTCACGGTAGACGGGAGCGTATACGCGGTGTCGTCGACGGCTGAGAGGCAACTAGACGGGGAACTGTTGAGGCAGCGCTTTTAAAACCTCCTCTATGCGCTCCTATGCTCGCACTATAATACGAACGGCTCGTATCCTATAACCCAACAAACCGAACGATAGGCGCTCTGCGTATTCGTATTCGCGTCCGACTCGGACTCGCGTTGCATTGCATTGGCATAGTGCGCGCTGCGGCGCTTTCCGTTCTGAAACTTGAGGCAAACGTTTCCCGAGCGCACTGTATGTGCTACATCGGCCCTAACAACAATCTGCTTGCGCGCTTTCGTACTGGCGCTGCAAGCAATTTATAACCGATACTACCGATAGCACTGCGTCGCTCTGCGTCTATGCAGCATACACTTGACTTCGTAAAACACTCGCGTGCTTTTACTCGATTTTCTCACATTTTTTTTCACGCATGCAAAAGTTTAATATGCTTAATGGCAACTGTTAGACATTCTTTTTAAGTTGATTAAATTTGTTATCATGTTAAACATGTGCTTGCACTATGGTGACGATACTTTTTCAACGCTTGGGGTTTTAATGAAGTTTTGTTGGTGTACAGTATATACAGGGTAATACAATACAATGATAATACAATGATTCAATTTAGAACGTGGGTCTTTTATTAAAACTTTATTAACACGCATCAAACGAAAGAAGATTTCGCGTCGTTTTAGTTAGTTACGGTTTGATTAAATTTTTGTGAAATTTTGGTCGTTATGACGACAAGCGGTTTTGGTTAAACCAACCAGTCGAAAACTTTCGGTAGTTTCGGTATTGTGATTTACTTACCCTAGCAAATTACTTTTGACTAACCAAAAATAAAATCAAAGTTTCTATGACGTCATTAATTTCACTTTCGAAATAGGTTGATTAAATAAGGGGGTGTTATACCAAAATTTTGTATTGGCCGTGATTTGAACTTCCCGCGCGGTCTACTAATTAGTCAATTTATTTCACTCACGAAATGTGTTGGTTAAATAATTCGTAACCAAACCGCAAAAATATAACCAACCAAGCGACGCGAAATCATCTTATGTCAGATACGTACTTACATATGAAATGCATTTGAGAGAATGGGAAGTTGTAAAGAAGCAACGTGAGCGAAAACGCCAAACTTCTTTCCATGGTGTTTCCAAGCTTCAAGCGAGTGGTGGTGTGATCCCAATGCGTGTATGACATCGCCTATTCAACGCAGTATTGAGCATTGCACTCTTCATTTCATATAAATTTAACAGCATCGGCCTAAATTAATTTTTTCCTCAAAATATACGAATTAAATAAAATTTAAAAAATAACTTTGTACTGAATTTTGTTGCACATTTTTGTTGTAGCTTACAATTATTTTATTATTGTAAAAACACCCTGTATGTGATTAAAAACTTTACTCGACTTACCGCGATTAAAAAATTACACAAAGTTTTCATAAAAAACGTAGTGGCGAAAATTTAATCATATGAGTATGTTCGTCAAACAAATGACAAAAGAACTTGTCGACTTGAAGAAAGTTTCGTTATAAAATCCAGGCCTGTAATGACTATTTTTTTGTCACAGTTAAACTTAGATTTAATAGCTGTTAATTAGTTGTAATCGGATTACTCAGATTACGGTATTCGTCCTCGTTTCACTTTTTATTTTTACCTTTCCGTTAGATTTTCGTTTTGGACGTATTGTAACGAAATTAATCAAGTGCCCAGCTAATTAATTATTCTGTTGGAGTATCATCAATAATATAATCAACAACAATATTAAATTACACTTTACGTATACTAGTATTGACTAGCGATTAGAAGAGAATAAATAGAATAAATTGATTGATTGATTGATATATTTGATGGGAAATATAATTGCATAAGAAGTTAATTTTTACTTTTATTTTATTTGTCTTTATTGTAACTTGTAACAAATGCAGAAATTAACTATAAAAAACTTGAAATCAAATAAAATCTCACATTGTAATAAAAACGAAATAAATTCAATTAATATACAGTATGTTCAAGCATAAGTGAAATTAGGTTATTAAACGTGGCAACATTGCAAGTGAATCAATAGTCGAATTTGAGTTCAAGTAGTAAATGCGCAAGCATAAAATAAATGCAATGTTGCCATGTTTTTAGCTTTTGAAGCTAAATACTTGAAGCACACTGTATAAAATTGATATAATATTTATGCACTGTCAAAACTGTCACGTTTTCTAGAAAAACAAAAGAAGTACTCAAGCAGCTAGTACTACAAAATATGACAATTTGTGACTGACTATCAAATGATCATCACAAAATCCTGTACATTCACAGTCATTAAGTTTATAATTAATTAGGATTATAAGGAAAATTGAACGCAACAATTGACAACTCCAAGTTAAAAAGTTTAAAGTTGTTGGTCTTTCATGATGCAAATGCAATAATAATGTTATCAAAAAATTTTGAAATGTGTGAATTGAAATGCAAACAGCAAACATGTAAAAAACAACAAAGTAATATCAGTCAAAAGTATCACGCGCGCGTTGCAGCCTACAATTTGCCTTTGCGAAACCGTTGTCGCGCCTGCGACTTCGTGTATCTGTTACGCGTCTTACCATTTTCCGATGGTTCATTCTCGTTTTCGGCTTCTTCGTCCTCAGTGCCAGTGCCAGTTGAACCAAACATATTGTCTACTTCAAGCTGCGCACGCTTTTGATTGTTTGACGTGTAGCGTATAAACTTGGCGATCAAATACCCAATCAGTGATATTGCAATTGTCGCAAACGCCATCATTAGTGGATGCTAGAAACAAACTCAAATTGTGACGTCACGAAATAAGTGGCAACACCGTAAAAATCTGACATGAGAATGTCAAATGTGATATTCCGTTTGCATTGTTGCCATTTTGGAAAATTACATACAGGGTGTTTCCAGAATACTTACCGTTGGATTATTTGCAAGCATATAGTCAGCAATTAAGACAATAACACCAAAGACAATCCCAATGCCAGCACCAACCCACGGAATTTGCGTATCTTTCCTCTGCTCTTTCATCTTAGCAATTCTCGCCTTTTCAATAGCTTCATAAATGTTATGATCATCAGGCTTTAGTTGGAAGGCAAGTTCATAAGACTGTTGAGCATCAAGGTATTGCTCTGCAGCAAATTGAACTTCGCCACGTCGGAAATACCCCTTCGCCCATTCGGGATTCAGTAGAATCGTCTGCATTGCGTCTTCCATTGCAAGTGAATACTGGTTCATTTTAAGGAATGCGAATGATCTGTTGCTGTACAAGGCAAAGTTTTTTGGGTCCCTTTTAATAGCGTGTGTGTAAAGAAGCATCGCTTGTTCGTAATTTCCCAGTTTGGTCGCTGCATTGCCTTGCTCTTTGAGGCTCTCTACTGTTGGTGTTGTTGGCGCGCTCTGTTGGTATTGATAATGTAATTAAATCATTTTGTCTTGACTTTTGTTCAATAATAACACATGCAATTACCTCTGGCTCTGGTTTTGCCTCTGGTACGTTCTCCATGTTTTTTGTACTTTTTAATGACTTTACGTTTTGAATATTGTGTTGGGATGATTCGTGATTTCAAGTTTTTCAGGCCATTAGCGAATTTTGTCAAGCTTCAACTACCAAGGTTTTTTTTGAGGGAATGTCGATTGTCGATCTATTTTGAAATTTATATGTAGAAATCTACAATTGTTTTACACAGTCGTAAAATGTTTTTTTGCTATAAAATGGTTTGGATTGGTCAGCTTGGTTCAGTTTCCTAGCAAATGTCAGTTAATTTTGAATTTAGGTCTCGATTTTGGTTGTTTTTGTAATTTATCTCGGCAAAATATAGTTTAGCAATGAACCTTATCGCTCACCGATGTTTTTTTTCTGTAAAAATAATAAATTATCAACAAAAATCGACACAATATCAGAAATTAATTGAGATTAGCCAAGCAAACTGAATAAACGAAGGATTGTTGATTGAGATAAAGATAGAAAGCTGACTAAGTTAAAACAATTCATTCGCGAAAAAACATTTAAGTAACCACATCGTTATAAAACTAAACAAGAAAGGACGCCAGTAGAAGAGTTTAGTGGTTTAGCTATGCAATGATAGACGACGCATGTAATCGGCAAACCTAACCCAACTTAAGAGTGGCCTAACCTCACTTTATATCTGTACTGATGTTCTGATTGTTTACTTCCTAAAAAATAATTATTATTAAATAATAAACTACCTATGACCACGAAGTAAAAATAAGTGTCTATGAAATGAGTATAACTTTTGTGGATAATAATCCATTTCACGCAAATAATGTTAATACAATTTGTGTTCTCTGCTACAAAAAATTGGAGAAAAATTGCAAATCTCATACGATCTTTGAAGTTATTACAAACACACCTGTAGAAATGAGAGCGATTGAGGCATTATTTCTTATCTCAAATGTAACTAAATCAAGGTTTACTGTACAAATACGTTTATTTAATTTGTGATATTTTTAGTTTAACCAAATTGGGATTGATAAGGTGCCACACAATGTATGTGCTGCTTGCTTTCAAAACCTATCAGCAGCATTCAAATTTTATAATTTATGCAATACATCTGTTGAAAATATAAAAGCTTATTTGAAAACGAAACCAACAATGAAGCTTGAAGAAGAAGAAGAAGAAAAGGAAGGAAATGACTTTTATAAAGATAATGATGATGATAAATTGGATATGCAAGAATTCATTATTACAAAACCAGTTGAAGATATAGCAGAAACAAGCAAACATCATGACAGTTATAAAGACAGCAAAGATATTTTGGGGGATGGTCTAGATCTAGAACAAGAAATGAATGAAACTGATACTTGGAATGTACATAGTGAATCCCAAATTGAAATTGAAAAGGTCAACAAATCCACTGTAGCTCAGTGCAATATCTGTAAAAAGTGGTTTAATAAGGGCTATATGGCAGAACATGTGAGGATACATACTGGAGAAAGACCTTTTGTTTGCGAGATTTGCAGTAAAGGACACAAGTAAAATTCGCATTTTTTTTTTAAATTTGAAAAACTTTTACTCTTTTATTTTTTGTGTTTTAGTTCACTTTACAATCTTCAAATACACATAAGAAGTCATGATGATGAAAAACCTTTTCTATGCAAGATTTGTGGACAAAGTTACAAACTGTCATGCACACTGGCAAGACATGAAAAAATGCATTTCAATACAACAGTTCTTCAGTGCGAGTATGTTATAAATACGAATTTAGTTTGTTGCATTCACTCGTCAACTGATAAATTTATTTGTTGCAGATTTTGTGAGAAACAGTTTAAGAACAATGACTCGCTTGGAAAACACTTGAGAACACACACAAATGACAGGAGATATACTTGCAAATTGTGCGATAAACGGTTCAAGACATCTTCACATATGAAACGACATCTTTTAACACATTCAGATTGCAAGCCTTTTTCATGCTACATTTGTCAGAAGCAGTTTACACGGGCGTGCACTATGCGAATACATTTAAAATCTCATGGGGACGTCTTAACAGAATGATTGGATTATTTTTAAATTTGAATATAATGTATCTTTGAATTAAATTTTATCAACTGCTATGAATTGTTAATAAAGTCTTGTAATTATTTTTTTAATGTGTTTATCGGGACTTCATTAATTTAATAGTGTAAATCAATTTGCGCATATTGCTTTTAAATGGAGAAACGTGTCTCTAACTCTAAAAATTAACAATCAATTTTGAGATTAAGAGTGATATCATTTGTATTCGTTTGCTACCTAGAAAATTCAAGAATTTAATTTAATTTTTAATATTATATTAAAAAAGCGGCGAGTGCTTATTTTAGCGAGTGTTTAATAGTCTTCAGAACACAAATTACGAATACGTTCTATACTTTTTCTATGATAACTAGTTGATATTTTGGATATTTTGAACAAAAGAAAGGGTGTAGAATTTGGAGTATACCTGGGCCCCTGTAGATAATAATGGCGCTAATTACGTAATATAATAATTACTAATAAGTCTATAGTTAGGTGTTTACCATCTTGAAATTATCGCAAACTATATGGAAAATTGTTATCTAACAAATAATTGGTATTAAAAAAAATTATAATTGAAGTAAGACATAAAAGGGGATTATTTTCTTTTAATTATGCGCATGAAAATTACATTAATTATCACTATTATCAGATTATATGTACTGGAAACATACTATAAATGAAGTACATACCTTAAACTTGAACATTCAAAAAGGTTGCTTTAAATAATTCTCTTATATTTATGCCATTCTATAGAGCTAGAGATAAATTGGTAGAAATTGTATACCAAGTTTAAATATTTGTGATTGTCGCTCAAACCATCATAACAATAAAACATTTATTTAAACTTCTCAAAAATTGTTCAAAATTAAAGGCTAAAAAATGTTATTGTTTATTTTGCACTGGTTTCTGTTGATTATTTTCCTCATCAAATTCTGTTCCATTATTACGAAAGGATATTGCACGGCAAATGTCTGCTTGGTTGGGAAAACCGCGATTGTTACTGGTGGAAATTCAGGTAAATTTGGGCTTATAGTCTCTGATTTTAGTTAACTAATGTACACATAACTCTTTCTAAAGTTAACATCTTACTAGAAAATTTATTGAAAATCATGTCAAGTCCAAACATATTACACCTAAACTAAGTTTCCTAGAAAAAATTATTAAACTAATAAATTATTTAGCCCCATTTGAATATTGAAATTTTTTTTCTGTCTGGATTTGATTATGTTATCAAATAAAAGAATCGAGAAGATTAGGTATGCATGCCGATTTCACTCAATGATGAAAATTTAGGGGTACAAAGTTTTACCATTCAGCCATTTAAGTAATAAAACGGCGTTGGTTTAGAAAAGTTATAGATTTGTTAAGCTAGTTACACTTCGTAAATTCAGTTATTATTAAATTAAATTCAGTTAAATTGGCCGCAAATCATAAAAAAAGATGAACGCTCGTCCAACAGTCAACATGGTGCAATTCTTTTAGCATACATATTTAATTGTAAATAATTATTTAATTAATTATATAGGAATGGGATTCCTGGTATCAATGAATTTGGCCTCACGTGGCTGTCGCGTAATTATAGCAGATGTCGTCGATGGAACTGAATCAGTGAAAAAAATCATTGAACAAACAGGCAATTATAATGTAATTTACATGCCACTAGACTTATCCAGCTTCGCATCAGTACGAAAATTCGCGGCGAATGTTATTGCAAACGAGAAATCATTGGATATACTTATAAACAACGCTGGAACCGGAGGATTTCGGAACAAAACTGAAGATGGAATTTATAAAGTCTTACAAATCAATTACTTGGGACACTTTTTATTGACAACTTTATTATGCCGTAAAACATTTAAAAAATGTGTAATTCTGTTAATTAACTGAATTTGTTGTTTTAGCTTTGATGAAAGCCACTAAAAATGCACGTGTAGTATTTGTTAGTTCATTCTTAGCATTAACGCACAATTTGTCCGATGGCAGTGATATTAATAAATTCTCAACGTTTAGTAAGCACGCTGATGTTCTGAATACAATTTATGATTATGGCAATTCAAAGATATGCATGTTGGCGGCAACAAATATTTTCGCAAAGAAATTGGAAAAGGCAGGGATTATTGTGAGTGCTTGTCATCCTGGTCTGGTTCGCACACCTATTTTCAACGCAATGCATACAAATATGAAAGACAAAAATATAATTGTAACACTTTTTAAGGCAGTCGTTGATTTTACCGTTTATTTCTTGGGCAAAGTATATTTGAGCACTTTTTTTTGTATTTAATTTTTTTAATTATGAATGTTCTAGTCGGCTTTTGAAGGAATCCAAAGCACCTTGCATTGCGCTTTGGAACCTAATATAAAATCTGGAAGTTATATTTTGGACTGTGCTAATTTTTTCATGCCACCTAAAGTTAA
The DNA here is from genome assembly GCA_030264655.1 of Leptusa sp. GC000079. Classification (NCBI taxonomy): domain Eukaryota; kingdom Metazoa; phylum Arthropoda; class Insecta; order Coleoptera; family Staphylinidae; genus Leptusa; species Leptusa sp. GC000079. The sequence goes on from JARJDT010019992.1 coordinate 32,072, forward strand.
CAATGAGAAATTCTGCGAAAATGTTTGGCAGGAAAGTGTTCGATTGGCAAAATTAACAAAGGACGAAGAACTTCAATAAAAGTCTACTTCAATTTTAATATTAGGTTCTTTGTGTAAAAACTTATTATATGAATATTAATAAAGGGTGTATAGGTACCCCACAAAACACACAAAGGGCGTTATTTCGCGAGTGTGTAATGTTGGCATCATCAATATGAATAATAAAATGATCAGATTTTTTGAATTTTTCCCCGGGTTTTGGTATCATTCGATATGCACGCGACAAAGAAACTTAATTGTAATATTTCAGGTTGATTACCATTACCATTTTTATCGTCTGAGTCGTGAGTCTGTTTTGGAAAATTCAGCTTTTTCAATACTTGGTTTCAAGTTCATTGTCAACCGCAGCATCATTGTCAAGTAAAACAAAATTATAAAACTGGTTCAATCAATTATTTTTAAATTATTCTTAAATTAATAGAGTCTGTTAACTTCGGAAAGGAGATTTTAAGAAAGAGAAACAAACTGAAGAGTATAATACAGTTAAAAAAACTGTTGGAAAAACAGTTGGAAAAACTTCATCAATTAATCAATAATTTTACTCATCTGTGCGATAGTGTCACATTCACTTACTTATTACAATTTTTATATTTGAAATATTTAAATTATGATTTTTGATACATTTATTGTAAGTTGTAAGCCATTTTAAATGTTATAATAAATATATTTATTTTTCATACTTTCTCTATATTTTCTCTAATTTCATTTATACTTTACTGACAATTGAACATTTTATTTATTCTTGTAATCTTCAACAAAAAACTAATCAAACAAATTACTACCAAAAATAAATATAAGAATAAATTAAATACTTATCTAAAAAAGTGTATCGGATTCTCAGGTCTGATATACTTACAGAGTTTTATAAACAATTTAAGATTTCTGAACATGTCAGATAAATTTTAATAGTGTGATTAATGTGCACTTTGATGTAATAATGTCAGAAAGGAATAAGTCTGTTGCATTGTCTGAAAAAATAAATTAAAATTTGGTCACATCACATAAAATTGTTACTAACGGCAGCAAATCTTATAAATGAAAGTTGCCCAAACCCATTCGTATCCAAATATAGATGCTCATTGCCTCGCCATATCATCATTAAAACATACTTTTGAGCATCAACATCACCATCAATCCAATTAGTTGAATAAATGTCCATTGGAATATCAACAGACTAATAAAGAAATTTACTTATTAATTACCCATAATAAATTTCAAATTTTCCAATATCTCATTGTCATACCGCGTTAATTATTCGTTGTCCAGCCAAGCACGACATAAATAAAACAAGAAGCCATCCGCAAGTGAGACAAGCAGTTTTCAACTGAGGAGTCAACAAAAACTGAAAAGCTGTAACCGCAATTAGAAAGCCGGTAAACGTTGTTTCGACAAGGGAAACAGATCCCAACGTATTATTTAATTGTTGTGTTAAACTATTTAACAGAAAAAAGCGTTATGCGTGTTGAAGTTAGGTTTTAACAATTGGGTACTTAATAATGTAGACGTGATATTTAATGCAAAACTTCAAATGATTTTTCTGAATTTGTTGATCTTTTACTGTAAATGCCTGTTTGGTTTGTTCCTTAAAATCTTCGACACGTGATAGAAGTATTTCCACAATTCCAAAAATAAATGTTAAAATAAATGCACCAGCTGAACATATTATGAAAGAGTTGCAAAGTTGCAAAGAAAAAATTATCGCATTCAAATGAGGAACATCGTCAAAGTAATTGGGTAATTTAGCTGGTGCGACTAAACCGCATCTGCGATCTAAATTATGTTCAACATTTTCCTGTTTGCAGACATCCTTATTAATGTAACCAAAAACGAAAAACATAGAAATGGCGAAACATGCGTAAATAACCAGAACGCCTGTTATAAAATTAACGCGCCTATTAGTCGAATCAAATTTGGCTGGTTTTGGAAACTCGGAAAAATTTCCCAAATTGCGAACAAAATCAAAAATTTCGCCGTTTCTGTGCATGAATAATAATACAACAATATACATATTTAATGTTGTACCAATAAATCCTAGACTTGTTAAAACATCATCGAAAAGAAAATTTTTCTTCGCTAAAAAAATTTAAAAAAGCATTAGTTTTAAAATGTTGTTAGACAGTTAATTACTTACAAAAATAAATGTCCGCAATATCAGCTAAGCCCAAAGCACTCGTAATAGGCACCATCAATATGAATAATAAAATGTAATCAGATTTTTTGAAGTTTTCTCCAGGTTTTGGTATCATTCGATATGTACGCAACAAAAAGAAACTTAATTGTAATATTTCAGGTTTCTTCACATTAGCATTTTTATCGTCTGAGTCTGCTTTGGAAAATTCAACTTTTTCATTACTTTGTTTCAAGTTCATTGTCAACCGCAGCTTTATTGTCAAGTAAATACAAATTATGTAGAGTTGCTTCTTATAAACCTAGTTTAATCAATTAGTGTTAATTTATTCATTCCTTATACATATTAAATCAAAGCTTTTTAAAAATAAATTATGATTTTATATACGAGAACCTACCTTAAAATTAACAAAAATTAATGATTATATAAAAATTTGTCATTATGTTACAAGTATCAATCTTGTTCAATGAAATATTAAAATGCTTGGTTCTTTCTTCCTGTACATCAATCAAACAATACAATGTGTAATCACTGTACTTTTGAACTTAATACTTATAGCAAAGTCAAGCTGAAGCTGCATATACGTCATCTATCGATAATCACCGGGGACTTTGTAAACAAGTGTCTATGAAATGAGTATAACTTTTGTGGATAATAATCCGTTTCACGCAAATAAGCATTACTACAATTAAACAACAATTAAATTCATAACTTTAAAATAAGTCTAAAATTACCCATCTAGAAACTATATACTATATCAAAACTTAATATCTAACAAATAATTGGTTAGTAATTAAAGATTTACATATATAAAAAATGTGATTTACATATTTACATGACTTTAGTCTGGAAAATAATAAGTGAAATTGGACATAATTATTACAGATCAAGTTTTTCTATTCAATAATTCATAAAAAGCATTTTACATAATGCAACTGGAAACTCAATTAGTTTACTTTACCGATAAAAGAAGAAATTCAAATTTAAATAAGAACATTCAAAAGATTGCGTTGATTCTGGTACGGTATGCCATTCAAGACAAATTGGCTGAAATTGTAGACCATTTGTAAACAAAATCATTATTGCTCAAATCAGCCTAGCCATAAATTATTTATTTAAAGCAAACAATGTTGTTTCTTATTTTGTACTGGTTTGTGTGGATTATTTTCTTCCTCAAATTTGTTTGCCTTATTACGAAAGGATATTGCTTGACAAATGTCTGTTTAGTTGGGAAAACCGCCCTTGTTACCGGTGGTAATTCAGGTAAATATAGGATTAATCCTCATTTTTTATTTAAATAATTTAATACATTGCAAAAGGAAATAATACAACACCACCATTAAAGTCTAGTTCATTTTGTTATTTAATATTAATTTTTCTAATATTTATTATGCTTATTGATAAATTGCATCTGCACGATATCAGTCAGATGTTCAGGTGCCCGTGCGCCCGTTCGTCGTCGTGAGGATTATTACCGGTCATTAACTGGCATTCTGGATAGGTTGTAATTTTTATTTTAATTGTTCTTAATAGTAAGAGCGAAACACTTGGACATACTTGAGCGAAAACTGAGTTTAAAAGTCTAATAGACAAATTCTGAGACTAGAAAGTTGTCGAGTTGGAAGTATTTAAGTGAATAAGAGAGCATATTCAAAATTAACATATCGCAAGTTATTGAACATTTCAGAAACTGGGTACATACACACATGCATACACATGGACATCACTCTTAATACCACTTTGTTCGATTCAGGGCACTATAATATGTATACCTAATTAATTATAGGAATCGGATTCCAGATGTCAATGAATTTAGCTTCACATGGTTGTCGCGTAATTATCGCAAATGTTCGCGATGGAACTGAATCAGTGAAAAAAATCATTGAACAAACGGGCAACAATAATGTAATTTACATGCCACTAGACTTATCCAGCTTCGCATCAGTACGAAAATTCGCGGCCAATGTTATTGCAAACGAGAAATTTTTAGATCTACTTATAAAGAACGCAGGAACTGGAGGATTTCGGAACAAAACTGAAGATGGAATTTATAAAGTGTTACTTGGGACAGTTTTTATTGACAACTTTGTTATGCCGTAAAACTTATATCAAAATTGTTCAATTGTGTTGTTTAACTGATTTTGTAAATTTTGCTGTTTTAGCTTTGTTGAAAGCCACCAATAATGCACGTGTAGTGTTTGTTAGTTCAATGTTAGCATTCACGCACAATTTGTCTGATGGCAGTGATATTAATAAATTGACAAAGCTTAGTGAGCTCTCTTCTATTCTGAATGCAACTTATGATTATGGCAATTCAAAGATATGCATGTTGGCGGCAACAAATATTTTCGCAAAGAAATTGGAAAATGCGGGGATTATTGTGAGTGCGTGTCATCCTGGCTTTGTTCGCACACGTATTTACAGCACATCAAACGCAAATATGAAAAACACTAAAGATATAAACGTAAGATTATGTGGGGCATTAAATAATTTTTTCCTGCAAATCTTGGGCAAAGTACTTATTTCAATTATATTTTTTTTGAATGCAAAATTATTTAAATATTTTCGTTCTAGACGCCTTTTGAAGGAATCCAAAGCATTTTGCATTGCGCTCTTGAACCCAGCATACAATCTGGAAGTTTTATTGTTGACTGTTATAGTTTTTTCAAACCATCTAAAATCAACAATGAGACATTTTGCGAAGATGTTTGGCAGGAAAGTGTTCGATTGGCAAAATTAGCTACAGATGAAGAGCTGCAATAAAAGTTTACTTTAATTTTAATATTAGTTTTTGTAAAAACATTAAATTTTTGTACTAATGTTTTGAAGTATACGCGTTGATGTTGTGTTTTTTTGCTTTGGCACTTTACAACCAAGTCCACTAAAGAGGAATAAAGTTATATACTCAAATTAACTCATTAGCAAACTAAAACTAGACTAGGTATTAGCCGACGTTTATTTGAAGTACATGGGAATTGTTATGTTCATTCGTTCTATCATAATTTCTCATAGATTTCAAGCGTATACCTGAATTACCTGTAAAGCTCATGATAAAAAGGAATTGGGATTTCAATTACAGATTGGAAGATTTTTGAGTGCTATGGGTAATTAGAAGAGTAATACATAGTTATAAATGCATTTGGAAATGCCTTTGTTTAATTTATTGCTAATTTTAATTATTTTATTACTATGAAAAACTGCCAATAAATAAATTAAATTGTTTAATTGTCCGGTCTGCTAATTTAAAATGCAAACCAAACAATTTTTTAGTTACACTAAAACGAATGATTGCAGACAATGTTTTCTTCGCCCAAACTTGGTAGTCTTTGTTGTTGATTTGGTGTTATGATAGTATTTTACTATGATTTTATGGTCATGAAATAAATTCTGCAATTTACTAAATTCAACGATTTATGGGTTTTACTTAAGTGTTAAGAAGTTTTTACATTTTATGTCAAATTCAAATTTTACTCAATTTGATTGAGTATAAGGTATAAAGTATTTTTTAATCAACTAAGTCCTGAAAATTTCAGAAAAGTTGCAAAATGTTATATATTTCCAGAAAATGTTGTGATTTCCCCTTCTTAATACTAAAGCTGTATTAAAATTGAATAAAGGTTTAGAATTGAATTTGAATTTCTTTTTTATTTCAATTATTTCAAAGTAAAACCAGTGAAACTAAATTTATATGAAAATTATGTAATTATGACCGAGAAATAATTGAGAAAAAACAACAAAAACACACAAACTTATCACTTTTGGTCATCTACATTTATTTACATACATTTCCGATTAACATTAAAAATTTTCACTGTTTATAATAATAAAGAGGGGATTTTTGGGACGAGTAGTTCGTACAGATAGGCATATGTAGATGTAGTTTTAGTTGTTATAAATTACAAGAAGTGAAGACTGAGAGTGAAAGCATTGAAAGTGTACACTAACGATGTGTTTCTGGTTTCGACGTGCGTTTGAATTGTAAGAACTTGGAAATGTTAAAGTTTTTTTAAACATTTAAGTTTTAAAACTCGTTTGATTCTTCATGTTGTGCAACATAATATAATTGGTAGGTAAGTTTTTAAATAATGATTTACATATTTAAAAAATATTTGGACTTCAAAAACAATAATTGAAATAAGACATGAAATTGTATGTAAGGCAATGTGCATGAGAACTGTGAGAAGGTAATTTGCAATTTACGAATTTAAACTGGAAACACCATTGCTTTATCCTACCTATAAAAGAAGTTGCTTCAAACTATAACACTCAAAAAGTTGTTTTGATTCCCCTACCATTCCACTGCTAGACAAATTTGTAGAAATTTTAGACTAAAGTTTAAGCAATTGTCATTACCGTTCAAATCACCGTAACAGTAAAACATTTATTTTTTAGTAAACCTTGAACATATAGAGCGTAAATCAACTCAACAAATAGTTTACAATTTAAAGCTAAAAAATGTTGTTATTGATTTTGTACTGGTTCCTGTGGATTATTTTCCTCGTCAAATTTTGTTCCATTATTACGAAAGGATATTGCACGGCAAATGTCTGCTTGGTTGGGAAAACCGCGATTGTTACCGGTGGTAATTCAGGTAAATATGACTTTAATCCTTTATTTTATTTAATTAATTTAATGTAATATAAGAATAGCAAGATATTTATTAGTAAACTTGAGTTACATCATTTACATTTATTTTATTGAGAGTTTTTCTAATTTTAAAAATATTTTTTAAATTACACCGCGTGTTCCAATAGCCCGAAATCTGGCAAGTTCCTAAGGTGTATGCGATATTTGCGGTTTTCGAAAAATATCTTGAAAATTATGTAAAAATGCAAAAATTAGCAAAACTGTTCAGCAAATTATTTAGCGTACTTTGGCGATATTTTTCAATTAATATTATGATATTTTTGTTTCAATATTCTAATAATATTTTTCAATTAAAGCTATTATTGCATAACGGATAAAGGATGCGCTGATAGCTTTGAATTAATGCGGTTTGTTTTGGTTTAACGATACTTTTCTATTAGGTCTCTACTATACTTGGGAATTATTAATGATATTTAAATTATTTTTTACAATTTTTATGTTGAACCAGTTGACCTTACATTATGTTACATTATGTTACCATCAAGGAATTCAAAAGACGACGAGTCGAATACGAGTCCAAATTTCGAAATTTGTTATGCATATTTAATTTGAATTAATTATAGGAATGGGATTCTTGATATCAATGAATTTAGCCTCACGTGGCTGTCGCGTAATTATAGCAGATGTCGTCGATGGAACTGAATCAGCGAAAAAAATCATTCAACGCACTGGCAACAAAAATGTAATTTACATGCCACTAGACTTATCCAGCTTCGCATCAGTACGAAAATTCACGGCGAATGTTATTGCAAACGAGAAATGTTTAGATATTCTTATAAACAACGCAGGAACCGCTGGATTTCGGAACAAAACTGAAGATGGCATTTATAAAGTGTTAGAAATCAATTACTTGGGACACTTTTTATTAACAACTTTATTATGCCGTAAAACATATTTAAAAAATATGTGCAATTTTGTTATTTAACTGAATTGGTTGTTTTAGCATTGTTGAAAGCCACTAAAAATGCACGTGTAGTGTTTGTTAGTTCTCTCTTAGCATTCACACACAATTTGTCTGATGGCAGTGATATCAATAAATTGTCACCGTTTAGTAAGCACGCTGATTTTCTGAATACAATTTATGATTATGGAAATTCAAAGATATGCATGTTGGCTGCAACAAATATTTTCGCAAAGAAATTGGAAAAGGCAGGGATTATTGTGAGTGCGTGTCATCCTGGTCTGGTTCGCACACCTATTTACAGCACATCAATCGCAAATATGAAATCCAAAAATATAATCGTAACACTTTGTATGACATTCGTTTATTTCGCCCTGTATGTAGGGGGCAAAGTATGTTTTAATTTTTTTGTTATGCAGTTTTTAAAAATATTTCTGTTCTAGACGCCTTTTGAAGGAATCCAAAGCACCTTGCATTGCGCTCTTGAACTTAATATAAAATCTGGAAGTTATATTATTGACTGTGTTAATTTTTTCAAGCCACCTAAAGTTAACAATGAGAAATTCTGCGAAAATGTTTGGCAGGAAAGTGTTCGATTAGCAAAATTAACAAAAGACGAAGAACTTCAATAAATGTTTATTTTAATTAAATTTAAGTAAGTGTTTTTTATAAGATACCAAGTTGGCACCAGAGCAGAAATCATTGATATTAAACCTATTAAAGAGTCTGTGTTAAGATAGTATATTGCATTAGAACCTTTATTTACGAATTCAGTATTGAAGTCAATTTGTGATTATGCCGCAGCAATTGATAGAAGGCCATCGCACACGTCAAATGTTAAAAAAATTGCTTAATTGCTTATGCCATTAAACTATCACCTGGAACATTAACATTTAATTATATGGCAAGTAATTTGGGGCTTGCATTAGAGCATAAATTAAGTCACTTATTGAGATATGCGCCAGCTTAATAGTACAATTTTCATTTATTAATGACATGTTGAATTTGAACTTTCTTATTTCCTCAGGAAAATTTACTCCAAATTTACTTAATAGGAGGCGCTTTTTAACTGAATTTATTATTCAAATTTTGAGTTTCACTGCATCCATCTCTCCTTCTTCTTTCGACATCGGGAAACGTTTACTTTCCTAGCTAGATAAACAAATAAGTATATAATTACCTATCTTTAAACTATTGCAAACGATATCAAAACTTGTTATCTAACAAATAATTGATAAGTAATTAAAGATTTACATATTTAAAAAATCTGATTTGCATAATTTTAACATGGAAAATGATTGAAATTGCACATAATTGATTGAAGAGCAAGTTATTCTTTTCAGATTAATTATCAATCATAAGTAATTTACATTTTACGGGGAAACGTAATTATTTTACCCTAATTGTTACATATAAAAGGTGAACCTCATACATAAGTATGGGCATTCTAAAAGTAGCTTTGATTCATCTACCATGTTATTAGAGACATTTGTAGAAATTATTAACAATTTTTTATTAGCTTTCGAATAAAAATCACCAACACTGCAAAATATTTGTTTTTTAATAAAATTGAATAAGTATTGCGCAAAACAACTACAAAATAGTTTATTTTAAATTTATAGCAAACAAATGTTGTGTCTTATTTTGTACTGGTTTGTGTGGATTATTTTCCTCTTCAAATTCTATTCCATTATTACGAAAGGTTATTGCATGACAAATGTCTGCTTGGTTGGGAAAACCGCCATTGTTACTGGGGGTAATTCAGGTAAATATCGGATTAATACTTATTTTAATTGAATTAATTTCATACTTTCACTCTTTCCAAAATAGTCAAACCATGTAAAATTAAAACTGTATTGAACGTAACCTATACGCTTTCCAGAAGAAATTTTTTTTTCACAAATTATAAAGCGTATTGTATACTGAATATTATACTTCCGATTATCATTACAGTTTATGCAGGTAACAGATATCAAGCAGGATGTACGTATAAAATAATCGACGACAAATGTAGAACAATGTATTTTATGTTATTTAACCGTTTTGAATTCTGGTAGAGTGATAAGTACCTACCAATGTTAAACGTTTAATTGTCTACAGACAAACAATATACGATTAAAACACTTGTTCATTCCTAGAATATCAGACGACATTTTTATGATAATTTTTTTTTTCAAGCAGCGTTAGAATCGCTTATTTTAATTTTACTCTTTTCAATGCATGGTCTAAAAAACGACCATTTTGTTACTAGTACCGCAATAATATTCCGCACATTTTCGCCCCGTATCACTAAATTCGCCTTCTACTTCTAATAACTTAATTTAATTTTTAATTATTTGCATTAGGAATGGGATTCCTGGTATCAATGAATTTAGCCTCACGTGGCTGTCGCGTAATTATAGCAGATGTCGTCGATGGAACTGAATCAGTGAAAAAAATCATTGAACAAACAGGCAA
>JARJDT010019993.1:0-14840 GCA_030264655.1 Leptusa sp. GC000079
AAGCGCCGAACCCTCCATTCGTGAGGCGCGAAGCGCCGAACTCCCAGAGGGCAAGACACGTAACTTTTCGACCGAAGGTCGAAAAGTTGCGGGTCGGCCCGACTCATTTTTATTAATGAATGTATTTTACCGACATTTGTAAGAAGAATAGGGATTGATACTCATGCGCCAAGAATTACTTTTTTGGTTTTGTTAAATTTGGCCAATACAACTCTTTCAGAATAGTATATTTTTCTTAACGAGTTGAAGACTATACTTTTTCTACGACCATGTTTGAATATTGACCTTCATTTATTGGTTGTATTATGTCTACGAATGTCAACATTCAGACATGGTCGTAGAAAAAAGTAATTCTTTGCACACTTGTATCGATAATAACAATTTCATAATTTCAAACATCATTATACCATGTATCTATTGAGATTGCAACGCCAGCCACCCAGGATGGCAATCATTTTAAAACACTCTGTACAAATATATTTTAAATATATTTTAAAAAATGCTCAAATCCACAAATACACTTTATTTTAAATCAGATAATTATTGCCGTTACTTTACTAACTCATTATCACTAAGTATCCAATTTAATTGGTGTAATTGCGCGGTCTTAATAGGAAAATGTAATTGTCGGTAATTGCAGAAAATTCGCGTGTTATACCGTCATCTTGAAGAAAATTACAAATTGGTTAACCCGTTCTTATGTTATGCTATCGTCTTAGTTGACTGACCAAAGTGAACAAACTTTAAGCACTAATAATAGAAATACAACACTAAAATAAATACATATACTAACAAACATTTTGATAACTATAAGAACATGAACAAGTATAGTTGTATAGTTTTAGTTGGTTGCTCCCAATTCCACACACCTTTAATTGCAAACGTTATGATTTATTGTTCAAGAGTTTACGTGCAAAATAACAATAATTAGCTATTTAACTACACGTATGATCTTTGAGACTTCTAAACTATATGAGCATACAACACGCACGCAAATTTACTACGTGAATGAATTTTCACATGAAACTATAAAGCATAAAGTCATATAGTTAATTTAAATTTTTGGTTTTAGTGCTGCCTTTGTACGTTTGATAGCTTTAATTGTATTAATAATATATAATTTTTATTGCAATTGTATGTTGGTAATTGTTTAATTTTATTATACTGTGTTGACTGTACGTTTTTTTACGATAAAAACTTTTGTTAGTTTTTGATGGCATATTAGCAAAAGAAATTCTATGATTGTAATTTATTTTATGGCTTTTGTCTTTTGATTCTTTTGAATGTCTTTGGCAAAGATCATAGAGTATTGACATCATTTCCTTGTAAATTTTTAAGACTGGTGTCGTCGGGTCAAAGGCCGAATTTGAACGCCGAACCTGTACTTTGGCAGCTAGTGCGCCTCTTCGCAAGCCATGAAGATCCGACGTTGAAGACGAAAGTTGGCCGTTTGGTTCGGTCCCTTGTCGAATTTCAGCCGGACTTTCATCGACTCCTAACAACCAGAAGGAATGCTATTGAAAAAGCCATACAAGGTACATACTCAAACTTCTAACATAATCGACTAATTTTTCTCATCATGTTAATCAATTTCTAATTGCGAGTTCTGAATTACTTGTTGTAAAAATTAAAACCTTTCACTCATTCACTTTTATTAATATTAAATTAATTAACAAGAATGCGTGATGATGGAAAAATCTAATCAAATTTATAGATGTACGCAAACGCACTCATATTGAAACTTGTTGCTTGATGAGATGGGTTGGGCGTTCGGATGTTGTTATTATTAAGTGTGTCAATTTCTGTTTCTCATCACAATTGTAGATTAGACACTCAGGCATTGAACATCCAACATCCAACTTGAGAAGACAAGCACTAAGCACTGATCGTTATAAACTACTTTCTCTCTTCTCTCTTAGCGTTCTTGTGTTTTAGCGGATGAAGCTCTCATAGACACATAAATTCTATAATTGCAAACTTTACTCTTTAACAATTTTCAAAAAATCAATGCTTTTCTAGCAGGTCGATTAGACAAGAATTTATTTATTTTTGTCAACAGTTTTATTTGTTTTTTTGGGGTGATTTTACAGAGTGAATTTAATATTATGAACTTTGACGAATTTTGGTGAAAACTTGAACTTTGCAAACACTCTGTATTTCTATTTGTTTTTCTAATGGCCTACCTAAGGCTTCAATGCCAATATAAATAAATTTCAAAGGATGATTTGCAGAAATACTTCTTCACAAAGGCGCTACTTTGTTGCAATACTTGTTAGTTGTGTTAAGTTAATCATCCATAAAATCAACTAACTTTGCAAGAACTTCAACTCTCAAAGATTTCCTCGCTTTAAAATAATTCAAACTTTTTTCCCAGAAACAAGCTAATTTGCTTGATTTCTTGTGAGTTCTTGATGCTATTGTTTTTGTATACAGGATTGGGTTGTCATGGTTTAACACCGGATGCCAGCGGTCTAACGCACTTACACGTCGCATTAAAAGTCGAATTGCAGCGGCACATCGACGCGTACAAGAGCGCTCTGCACCGTTTGGACGAGCTGGGCTTGAGCGACACGGACGCGAAGAAGCCGGTGGACGCTTCGCATCAACGCCTGCTGGGTTTGCATCACCACGATGTCCAGCAGCGGCTCATCGATAACAAGACGCTGCTAACGCTTGTTGATAAGCCAGCGTTGCAGCAGTTACGTCCGCTGATTGACACGCTCGCCGAGCGCGTACAGAATGACAAGGAGGCACTTTTCTGCGTATCGCAAGTCAAGAGGTAATTATTATGTCATCAGCCGGAGAGCGGGCATCAGCCGGAATGCTCATTTGTACACTGTACAAGTTGGTTTTATTTCGAAAATAGAAATACAGAAAAGTTTTGCGCAAATGAACAAATTGGCAAATGATGTCCATTGACTTCAAACTATGCTTCAAATAACTGTTCAACGCCAATGACTATAACTATCTGCACATAACTAGTAGTAGTAACTGCTTGAAAGACTCGATTTGATAAAAAGATGTTCATGTAATGTTGGTTTATGTGGGTAATTTCGACTTTGAATAACTGAATTAGCGATAATCTCGTTGGTTGTTGAATGGTTAATGGTCAAAACCAATAACCAACCAACACCAGCGTTGAAGAATGTAATTCAATTGAACTTCTTCTATTTGTGCATGCACTTCTTTCACACCAATGCCGCGGTTGTTAACTTGTTTTTTTAAAATAAAACTCAGATTATTAGTTATTACGTAACCGTATAACGTTTTTAAATTTCCGACTCAAGTTTCCTGTTAGAACTCTAAGCGCGGTTAAATCAAGAGTTGTAAAGTTGTGGAATTCTATTTTTGCAGAGTGCATCCTGTAACCGACGATATTCCTGTAGCGGCACTCCTGATGTCCTTCTCCAAAGGATGTGCTGCCATCTTGGATCTGATGCAGATACCCGACACGAGTCCTTGCAACAGCGACGGATATCACTCGGAGCCGGAAGCGGAAACGGACCGCGGGTAAGCGTGCCAATACCGACAGCGTCTGTATTTACTTCAAACCAAATATCGATTCGTCTTTCCTTGCTCTCCTGTTCGCTCCCTGTCACCCTGTTATTTTCATCCCTAGCGTCCTATCCCCTATCCTTCTATGTATAAAAAAGCGTCTCGAAAGGAAACGCAGGTGTATTCAGCTGCACTTAAATTATTCTGAAACTTGAAATTCCCGAAGAGTGAAAAAATGTAAGTTTCTTATTAAGTCAATGACAATGGTAATGTTAAATGTTAATTTAAAACTGTTGAGGTTTACACTCCAGTATTCTTTTAAATACGGAATTATTTCCTGCAGTCTGAAGTAATTAAATTGGAAATAGGAAATGGGTTCATGTTCTGCTCCACACAGAACAGAAGCAAAGCCAAAGACGATAAAGATTAGGTTTTTTTTATTTCCCAGCCACAGGAATACAAAGAAAGACAAAGAAAGACAATTTAACTTAGAGATCTTCGCCTTGTTACTTTATAGCGCGAACTTTATTAAACGACGGACGTCGGAAAATGACGACGAGAGGCAAAAAAATTTAATTAATTACAAATTTTATACAAAATGAAAGCAAAGCAAAGAAATTAATCACCGCTTCTGAAATTTAATTCAATCACTACCAGTTGGAGCAGAAGCAAGCACAACTGAAATAGAACCTGCTGCTTGCTTAATCTGATTTGCGATGACTCTCTCTACGCTAATAAGTCGCACATTTCAGACGTCACATAGAACAAAACTGATGATAAATATGTTTTCATTGTTTATATACAGGGCGTTTACTAGTGCTATGAATTTCTCTCCGTAATATGCACATTCGTTTATTTTAATAACTTTTTCCGAATATTCGTTTTGTGTTGTTTGTGTTGTCATATTTTAATAGCTTATTCGTTGTCGTTTTCATCTTTCATACGCTTGTTAAGCGATTTCCGTGTTTGTTAAAATTCTTTTATTTATTTCTTTTCTCACTTTCAACTATTTTAGGTTACACTAAAAAGACGGCTATTCGACTTTATTCGAATATCAACGAATACAATTTCTTATTAGAAATTGAATTTGTCCGAATATTTGCTATTTATTTTCCGGATATCCGAATAATTCAACTCAAACTCCCAGCTTTAGTGTTGCTTTATTTAGTCTTGCTCTTGGGGTAGGAATTTTCTGGAACTGTTTGTGGTGATTGTAAAACGCTGAAAATATGTAAACACCCTGTATATAAATAGTAACTTTGTTCTTGTTACTGACTTGTATTGATGACTCGTTAGTTCTTTCTCGCATCGTATAGAAGGCGTTTGATCGAGCTGAAGTTTGTAAACATGTGATTCGCGTCTTGCATATTAATCACTGAGCTAATTGAGATGAAGAGAAGAAAAACAAGAATGCAAGAATAAGTGTTTGTTAGAGTTTGTATTCAAATTAAGCATCGCAAGAAAGGGTTTTTGCTTTCAGCTTTGGCACACCCTTTGCCCTTTTCCCAATTCGCTCGATTTTCCGTCGCCGTTCGTCGTCGCGATTAACCCAAATTTGTGTTGTTTGTTCTGTTGTTTGTGCATCGCTTTGTTGGATGCTGTTCCTGTTCGAGTTTCGCATCGCACTGTTAGAGAAACGAACATAAAAGGGACGGCATTTCGGAATCTATAAATAAACACCATGAAAACTGGCAATGGCATAGCTCATGGCATAGTTTAGGACAAAAGAGTAAAGAAAGAAGAAAAATGTCCTTCGGCAGGTTTCACTGATATGCCCGCAACGAGCAATCTTTACTTGCGAACATTTCCAAGTTTTCTGCAAGTGGCAGACAAGCGTTCGCGTGTGTTGATTTCAGTGCAGAAAACAAAGTTTACCATTTCGTTTCCTGCTTATTCGTCGCCGGTCGCATACCAAATAAGTTTCTAAGGACGAAAGTTTTTGTCATAAAGGTGCAAAAATGCCTGAATGTGGATGATTTATCTTCTTCTCGTTTTCTTGTGGCTTCAAGTTTCTGCTTTGCTTGCTTTTCTAATGCACATTTAATATGATTCCTTATTCGTTTATTATTCTTCTATTCATGTTTCTTCAAACGACAAGCAACGGGCACAAAACGAAAGACAGGAATCGAAAATGGAACACATCATCACGCATCACATGAATGGATAGATGGAAGAAATAAAGAGGGGAAGATTAATTTTCGTTTTTCTAAGTTTCCTGCAACGCTTCCTGACTTTCTTGTTTTCGTGAGTTTTTCTTTGATTTTCTTATAACATGTGGTCGTGTGTGTTTCCTGTCGACTAAATTTTTCACGGAAAATCGCTAGTTTCTAGAAGAACTGATTGTATTTCAAGGAACGCAATCTGTCATCCTCGGTCTTGGACACTTAAATGGAACATAAATGGAAATATATTATTTAAGAGACGCGCACGTAAATCGGTCACTCACGTTCGTATGAGAAATGTGAGGAAATAAATGAAAAATAGTTGATCCCCAATGCACACACTCGCACACGTCTTACCCTATTTTCTTCCTGTCTTATAAGTTAATGAAAAGTTATCATCGATGTTTTGAACCCTTTGAAACCCCTGCATAAAATTTTAATCACTTGCCATTGAAGATCTGAAAAATGAAATTTGCAATTTTCCCTCAAAATCATAAAAATAAAATGTCGCATTGAAGAACTGACAGGGGCACACATATTCGTATAAATATAAAATCTGAAAATCCAACTCGTTGAAAAACATAAAAGTTCTGCGGTGCTGACGCTGACATGAATACATTCATGTGTGAAAATTATGTTCACAGCAAAAAAATCACCGTAATAAAGCAAACAAGCTGTTCCAAAGAAATGAAAAAGAAGCCAAACCCAACAGAACGAATTTCTCCAAGCTTCATGCTGAAGGGAAACTTCCAAGCAAAAGTTTCGAAATATGTTGGCAACTGTAGGTATTACTTATGTGATATGTAAAGAAAGGTGCGAAACGGATGGAGATAGAAATCAGGAAAGAAAACAGAAATACCGTCGAACAAACTCTACGTGCGGTTTACGTTGGGTAAATAACTTTATATCTTATAAATAAAACCGCACGCACTTTTTCCGAACCCCCAAAAATACCCAAAAACATTTATACAGGACGATTAATATTAGCAAGTATCCTGTATAACTTGAGCAATTTGTTGACGTTCAACCAGCCATGCTCCTCTTTCAATCCTTCAAAGATTAGAAAACCCAAAACGTTAAATACTGGGTGTTTCTTAATTGCGCTAAATCTCTTGAGTAGGGTTTCACGAGAGCCTTGATTTTCATGAATTCTTGTCTTGATTTCGACAAAATTCGAGACGAGAGCAAGACAAGACTATTTTTTTCAAGAAATTTGTCAAGAAAATGCATGAAATACAAAGAAATTTTAAGAAATTTAAAGAAAATGAATAAAAAATGCAAGATAAGAAACCAAAAGTTCTTGTCTTGATATTTCAAGACAAGACATGAAGTCCAATTCAAGACAAGAATTCTTGTCTCTTCTTACTCTTCAGTATATGATAGAAGAAGCTGAACAGTTAAACCTCTTTAAACCTCTTTAAAAAATAGAAGGGGAGAAATTTTTCAAATATTTTTCTGGGGACCGAATAGATTTTATGTGGCATTTTAGGACACCTAGTATAATCCTACGCAATTCCTTTACTCTTTAGCTCTGTACTCCTCCCACATTCATTTCTTCCTGTAAAATTCTTGGTCGGCTTAACTTTGGATTTATTTACGATGTTTTTAATCCTGCCTCATTGTGTACAGTTAATTAAACCTTTCCAGGGTTGAGGTTGCACGTTCAAGGGTTCACGTTGCCAGTTTGTGAGTTTTCCAATCCCAAGCATTATTTTCTGATTTCATTAAAATCCGAAAAACTCAAATGACAAAGTCATCGTTTTGATATCGTTGATAAAATTTGACTTTCAAAGGGACGCAATGACAATTCTAGTTAAAGTACATCGTTATCGTCCTAGTAAAACGATAATAATCATAATCGTAAAACGTTTTCCATTCAGGACATTCAATTTTTATTGAATAACAATTTGATATCTGCAATTGGATGGGTTTTTTAACGAGATAGGCCGAATTTAAGCGGATTTTCCATAGAAATTAGATGGTTATACAATCGGTTAACACATTATTCATTGAATTGATTACACATTTATAGCTGTTCGTATTTGTATAAAAATTTATTTCATTTTACATTTGCACGTTATGAATTTTATTTATTTAACTATCGATGCTATAAATTGAAAACCAAAACGATGATATTCAATTAATTGAATAAACAAACTATTTACCATCGAATTTAATTAAACAAAATATACATTTCCACGAAGCACACCAGTCAATTTGATTGGACAATTAAATTGGAAACCGTAAAAACATTCAAATTATTCAATTTGGTTGAGCAAAATAAAACTAGACGTGTAGCCCCGCTACACAATACTTTCTGATTTTTCTTAGAACTTCAACGCGTTGTGTTCGTGTTTCGTTGCAGCAGTTGCTGCGTGCGTTCTATGAAACGAAAATTCGAATTTTCAACAGGAAAAATGCATTAAAAAAAAAATGAAAAGGGCATTATTTGTTCTGAATTTAATTCTCAATAAGAATGTTCTTGTATATTTTTTCCGAAAACTTACATACCTTTCTTCTCTATGATCAGAAAGTAAAAAAAATAAGAATAAGAAATAAATTCAATTTCGAAAATTTCACGGTTCAATTTTGCCAAATTGATCAACCAAATTGGCTGGTGTGCTTACGCCTGAAAAGAAGCAATTTGAATCCCAAAAGAAAAATGAGAAAAAGCACCTCAAACAAATTTCATTTCACTCATAATATGTATGTGTGTCACATGCAAAAGAGCAAATGGCAAGTATCTCGTAAAATCAGATATTTCGGTCTGATGTTCGCATTTCGCATTTATTACATTCTTTAAAGCAGCTTTACAATATGTTTCTAAAATACGGAGTCATATAAAGTCAAAATAAGCAATTGGATCAAAAATATGCTCGTAACTTCGAAGCACATCCAGTGTCGCTTCAGCTCGAAAAATGCATAACAGCACACTGATATTGACCATTTGATGATTGTGTTTTTGTCCGCGTGTGATGCATGATTGTGAATGAAGCCAACTTGCACTGATGCTTGTGGCAAGAAGTGAACACAAATGCGGATACAGAGGCATAACATTTCCACAACATAAAATTCAGGTTAATGCGAAGGAAGAAGCACAAAACTCGCACGTGCAATAAATTTAATATAATGTGAATAACAACAGCGAACAGCGCGAGTCGCGGTGACGTTATCAGCAATATGGCAATTCCAATGATGTGGACATTATATGATTTTATTACATGCGAGCGACCGAACGATATGGAAATTATATGCTTAATGCTTTAGGGCCTATACTCATGTCTGAACCAACAATCTAGCGTTTATGCATGATGTTCTTTGACTTTGGGCTCAAACGATAAACACGCTGTTAAATGTACCTATTGTATTAAAACAGCATATTATGAGCATACAAATATGCACCAATAATGTGGTGAAATGAGAGAGGCTGGTTTGACACGTGCAAAATGTAGGACAATATTGTTTAATGAAACCTTAACATTGTTTTGAGCTTATATGGATTGTATCATGATGAAAACCAAGCATGAAAAACGTGTGTGATCTGCAAACAATCACAAAGAACAAATTTATTAATGAATAACTTTAATTGATAACACGTTAACAAGAACAAGTACAAGTTTAAATCGGTTTAGTTTTTTTATATTAAACTTCAATTAGTTGCACATCTACATTCAACTAAGTGCGCTTGATTGAAAAGTTCTAACATGTAAGTAAATCGGTAAACCTGAAAGTTCCTTAATGAAATCTTGTGTTAGTTTATATTAACGCACGTGGAAAGTTTAAAGCGAAATTTGAAAAGTTTACAAGAAATACCTATAAGTAAGCGTTGAGTTGAGCGGATGCTTCCGTTCCGAGAAATGACACAATAGCGCAAACTTGAGCAAGCATCGCAAATTTTCACTTCAGATTCATTGCTACATTTAAAATATATTGAAGTGCACTTTTCATAAATAACTGTCAGCTACAAACTAAACGAGCACTGAAGCAATCTCACAGTGTTAGTTTTCGTCGACGGTATGGAAAAGTTTTGAAATAAATTTCAGTTTCCCATAATTCCTTACCGAAACATGTTAGATAGACAAGGAACTTAAGTTAAAAGTTAATTATAAAGTTATGTGTTCGTAATTTTATTATTATGGCTTTGTCGAGACTTTTGTGCACAATATCAACATGAAACAATATTAATTTTTGCTCCTACCTTCTTAGCCTTTAGTTTTTCTTTTGTTCGTTATTTATTAATTTTCTATTATGGACCGATTTAAACTTTGTGCAAAGTTTTCATTGTTTTATTCTCATCTGTTTGCGTATTCTTAAGATACAAGGTGTTAAGAAAAATAATTAGTAAAACGCATTAACAGACAAATTGGTCTTTTATTTTAATATTTTTAATAAAATTGGTCAACGTTTCGCTCTATACAATAAGAGCTTCATCAGGACCTTTAATTTTATTGACACTTACAGAATTGACAAATAAAAAAATTTAAAAAAAAATATTAAATAAAATTAAATATAGGTATATTATATATTAAATATTAAATATTAATTAATTAAAAATATTAAAAAATATTAAAATAAAAGACCAATTTGTCTGTTAATGCGTTTTACTAATTATATCATATTTGGTCGTTAAATAATCTTATAGTAGTTAAGAAATATCTTCATTACATTACTTTCCTAAGATCTTAAACACCCTGTATTTCTTATATTGGAAGTTTTAAGGTTTTAACATATTTCAGCAATATGGTCTGGTCATAACTTTAAAATGGTTTTTTAAAAATATATGTTCTTGAATAACAAATTTAGATAATAAGAAATATGATACTTCCGATGTAAGTATGAAACTGAAACAATGTGTAAGTAGCAAGACTAGTAGGTGGCCAAATTGTTGTTATACTTGTGCACTTCGTCGAAACTTTCGAGCCCCACTGCGCGAAGTTTGTAGCTGTATAGAGACCGCAAAGCGTTTAGCGAAGGCATTTTCCATGTTCGTCCTTGCTTCCATCGTTCCATCGTATTGATGATGATAGTGTGGGCTCGTTGGCGTATAGGCTTTCCGAAATTTTCCATTTTCGGTCTGTGCTTGAGTGTTGTGTGGTGATGCTCAAACCGCTCTAGCTCTACGAAAATTTCTCTCCGGGGGCATTAACTACTTCGAGAGTTCTTCCATTACGCGGTTGCGACCAGACGCTCGTCGCACCGGGATGCTAAAATCCTTTTTAGGTTTCTTGCCCTTTGCTATTGTCCTTAATTAACGCTGTGCGTTATTAAGACTCTGAATGTAGCAAGTAATAAACAAGTGCACGAAGCCAACACAAATAGTTTCATAATTGCATTTGTTCTTGTTACTTCATGCGTATAATTTGTTTACTGGGAAATTAATTGCCGTCATTTTCATTATGAACTGAAATATTGTTCATTGTATATTTTAACTCAATTATAATAAAATTACAAAAGGACTCGCTTTATCCTTTTCACTTTTCAGTCCTAGGGTTATTGTTGTTTTGTTAGACGAGTGATGCGTTGGTGTTTCGAGTGTTTGGTGTTATCACAATGAAGAAGCTTATGCTTTATATACTTGATGTTTGTCAAAGAAACGCATTTGGTTTCAAAGACTCTCAGCGCGTAGATTCAATACTAGTTGATGTATTTCGGGAATTACAACGTGCTAAGGGCATATTGTCGACCCGACATGACATCCATTTGGAAGTCTTGTAGAGCTAATAGAAAGTTAAGTAACCATAACCAAGATATATGGAAAGAAAAAGAAGGTATGCGCATTGAGTTCATCCGCATAATTCATTTTTTACTGATAGTTTGGCCGACTACATAAAAAAGTGTTTGAAAGTCAAAGCAATAAAACAGCAACAAAATGAAAGTCGTAAGGTTTGTATGAATAACGATAACGCACAAAGATATATGTATTCTCGAGTTTATTAGAATTTCGAAATTCGCCTCCTTGTTTTGTGTTGGCTGATAGATGAACCGGGGTTACTTAAGGACTAATAATAGACTTGGAAGTCGTAATTCCGGCGGATCCCAACGCATTCATTCCGTACATTGCTGGCTTGTCTTTCATTTGCTCTCTGCTTTATTCGCTCGCCGAAGAAGTATGATGCTCGTAAAAATGTGTGATATCATTGACCTATCTATTGTTTGCCGAGATGTTCGATGCTTTCAACGCGAAAGCTATAGATGTGCAGCGTTCTTTATAGGTTTAGTGATGTTGCTGTGCTGGGTGAAAAGTTCCATTTCCCTTTTATGCGCGTTTTCATCTTGCTTGCGGCACGAGCATCAGGGCGCGTGTTGAAAAACTAAGAGAGTTATCGTTGTTATAAATCAAAATAGGACAATAAAAATATCCGCCTTATTCGTTTATTTGCTCCTGCTGTTCCGCTCGGCGCAAACAAACGAGATTTACAATGAATGTTTTCGCGAAAATCATCAACCATCAGCAAGTGGATGCAGAATTTAACGATCGCTATCGCTAACGATTGGAGGCAATGACACCCACACAATTCTCTTAATAATCGCTGTTTCCTACCTTTTCACGCATTAAATTCATGTGCGCAGATTTGTATTTGTGATGTTAATGTGAGCCGTGGAAAGAAATTTCATTATCTTCTTTTTTCCCATCGCTTCCTTCGTTTGAGCGTTTCGACGCTTCCTTAGGTTTTGGTTCGTTTTGGTTCGCTTGGTCGGCGATGTCGTTACAAATGCTGCGTTTTATAGCCCATGCATATTTATGCAAGGAAAGGATGGCAACGATATAATTTTTTGTTGTGTGCGTTTATCCCACAGGAAGGACGCGGTCGGTCGATACGGCAGCCTCTACTACCAAAGTAGACCTAGGGCATTAGAAGCGCTCGATTCGCTTCCTGAACTTCATCACGCCACGCAACTGAAAGCCAAAATCCTCTTCTCAGTGGTCGTTGTAAGTATAAGAGTGCCATACAAATCGACGCAATCTTTTTGCCCTAAAACGCCGCCGCTTTTTTGGCCTATTTATAATTTCGCAACTTTTTGCTTTTTGTTGTTGCTCCAGCTGGCATTTAGGACATGCAAAAATCTACGCGACGTGAAGCTGCGCGAAACTTTTCGCAGTCTGCACGTGGATGTCCGGACAGCCGCTGGGATGGCTTTGCGTGGAGACCTGATGCGATGCCTCTCCACAAACGCCGATGGCTATCCTCTGACAGAGGCCGAGACGCAAGTACGCAGCCTCGTCTGCGACACCCTCAAAGAATACAAATGCTTGGAAACTTGCGGACCTTTGCGAAGGTGAATAAAGTCTCTCTTCTCTCTAGGAGTCGAAAAGCGTGAAGCGAACAAATTCTCGCATCACGTACCAATGGTCGTTGTAGGCATGGATTAGGGATGCACATGTTTTGCTTACGCATTTCGCACACGTCCTCCCTCTTTTGTTTTCACTGATTTTCATGCATGTTGCCTTGTATTTTCCGGCTTAACGTGTCGCTTAAATTGGATCGTTTGATTTAGTGGTGTGTTTGTTCCAACCCCACAAACTCCAAGCCTACAGGCATATGAGAACTGAGAAGAACTACGTTAGATTTAGATTCGATGTGAATGTTACCAGCGAACAGTAATTTAAGTCAACACAATCGTATATAAGATGACGTTGACAACAAGCGACCAGGAAAAAGCAAATATTTGCTTCTTGTTTCTGCGATGTTGTGATTGCAAGGTGGTAGCATTTTCTCAAGGATCTCAAAACTGACAAAACTGGAAATTCAAAAATTGCTGTTATTTATTTATTGTAATTTGTTAATTTCAGATATGTTGGTGAAGTGACAAGAGTCGCCTGGTTCATGGTGAATCAATATCCGCCGTATGAACTGGACACTGATTTTCAAACGCCTATAAGATTGCATTCCGATAGACATCAGAGACATCATTCATCAGATCGCAACAGTGATATCGTACGCTCATATCTATGGCCTGCATTATTGCAAAATAAGAATTGCGTATCGAAAGCAGTTGTCATCACTGGAGGAACTTAATTTACACTGCTACAAATCATATATTAAATCAATTACATATCTACTTAGTTTGTTAAAATTTTTCAATTAGTTTAATTTAAAAAGCATTAGTTAATATTTTTGTAATCAATGAATTAATTAAGGAACTACGTTGTAATTTTGTACTTTATTTGAATTGTTTTCTTCTGCGACCATTATAAGCGTTACGAGGGAGGAAAATGTAAATGCAATCGTTTTAATCAATTTATTCAATGTTTAAGGTAGGACATTTGCTTTTCCAATTCCAACTCCAACTCCTGACTCTTCATGCTGTTGCTACTCGAATTTAAGATTGAAGATTCGAGAATTCGAGTCCCATCAGCCATGAGGCATCGAAGCCTAGAACTCTAACACAAACCTAGGAAATTGCAAACTCAACCGAGTCTGAATAATGCGAAATTGCTTTCGCATACATTAACGCTTGATGCTGAACGAGCATTAGCCAATTCTGAAGGATTTTCGTTCAAATTCGAACGCAACTCCCAAGATCTACCATTAATAGTGTTTAAAAAGAAAACAACATTGTACAATGAACAAACAAACGTTGTTAGTTTCCACGTTTTTCTAATAAAAATTTTAAAAAACTACTCAAAAAATGAGTCGGGCCGACCCGCAACTTTTCGACCTTCGGTCGAAAAGTTACGTGTCTTGCCCTCTGGGAGTTCGGCGCTTCGCGCCTGACGAATGGAGGGTTCGGCGCTTCGCGCCTCACGGTTGGCCAAAATTCGGCGCTCCGCGCCTCACGGAAAATTGAATCAGTTCTATTCCCAATAAGTACAAACTTAAGTTTAAAATTTGGTGCCTCTATCTATAATAGTTTGGACGCTATCGTGCTAACAAAAAAAGGATACATACGTACGCACATACGCACATACGCAAATACGTACATACGGACATTTTTTAAAAACCACTTTTGTGGATTCAGGGAACCTTAATTCGTGAAGATCCACTAAAACCTCGACATCAAATTTCAGCACCAATCCAATACTTTTCTTCTCTTAGTCGAAAAGTAATTAAAAACCTTCAGAGAAATAAGTAGTGCTGGGTAACAAACAGAAAGTAAGATGCTATAGGTTATGTTCTTAGCTCGAAGACTTCTGTATTTTTTTTTTTTTTAAGAAGATATATATTTATTCATTGCTAACAA